>CAAE01014786.1:1366826-1377276 GCA_000180735.1 Tetraodon nigroviridis
GGGAAGGACACAGAAAATGGAATAGGCACATGTAATCCTGCTAATATGGGCATCACGAACAATCAGCCCTCTGTGGGAACAGACCTGAGAAGTTTCAGCTCCAAAAATAACATTACCAAGGTTTTGAGTGACAGTAACAGCAGCCGCGGTGTGAACGAGGACCAAGAGACTTGTGTTGACAACCACAAGGACGGTCACATGGAGAGCCACACTGAGCACGCAGTGTCAGACGGGGAGGAGCTGTGGATGGGACCCTGGAACAGCCTGCATATACCAATGACAAAACTGTGACCGGATGTAAGGGCATGGACTTCCCTCATGTTCCATCATAACTGTGTTGGATTTGTTTGAAATCAGATTGTGTGCCTCAAGAAAAATAAAACCTTGAAAGAAAAGTTCTAGCCAGCCTTTGTTTCCAGTATGGAGTTTATTTTATCTTTATTTTACAGGTTGCAGCTGAAAAACGTGAGCAGTGAGCGCGTCAGACATGATCTTTCACCTAAATCTGAAATTGACTCAAATTTTTATTAACAATTTAAAACACGAGATTTCTTTTTTAGGTTTTCATACTTTTTTCTTTTCACTGCCTTTTCTTCACATGCTGAAAGAAATTACAGAGGTTTCCAATCTTTTCATTATCACCTTAAAGAGAATCTGCATAAAACAATGAATTTGTCGTGATAGTCTATGAAGAAGGAAAAGTCTATTTTGTTATGCTGAAAGATGAAGATTGTCACTGATAATTTTATGTTTTGACAATTTCTGAAGAATATCTAATTTTTTTGTCTATTTTGTATCTAACAGAGATGGAAGAACCACATAGGCTGTTTGATGTCGCTGTATTTCAACAGTGAAATATGACGGTATGATCATAATGTTTTTGTATGCACATTTGTAACCTGAGAATGTGGTATTTCCTGCCCCTTTACATCATGCAGACCCACTCTGTCCAAGGTAATTTACTAGGCGATACATCAGGAGCCCACGCACGGGGAAAGGAATACCAAAAGAAATATACTAGATTCAACAATAAAGATCTAACTTATTTTAAAGAGCATTATGGACTGTTTTTTTCTTGAGGGCTCAGAAAATTTTACCTTTACATAATTTAAGTTTAATAAAGCTGACTTTAACTTTGTTAGCTAATAGAAGTTTCAAAAGATGGTCCTTGAAAAACCTGAAAATCATGGACTTGGATATAGATGTAATTGAGGTTAAGAATTCCCAACTTGGTTGTCTCATCAAAACACAATGTCTACACACTAACAAGTCTGACTGCATTTCATTGGTTTTTTTTTTTTTCGTTTGTTTGTTTTAGTGTTTTCCCCCACAATTGTCAGAAAGATGAAGAACAGATGACTTCAGCACTGGAAAAATACTTCCAAAAAATTTAAATAGACATACGTGAGGATCGGTTTTATTAATAGCCAGGTCTCTTTTCTAGACTGCAGGGGCTGCTTTTGTTTTTGTTTTTTTTCCCATGTTTATTACCAAGACTCCGCCACTCTGTTCTGCCTGCAGACAGGGAACAGCACTCAACAAACATTTGGAGCATTAAAAAGATTATGATAAATCCGTAAATTGTCCAAAATGGGATAAAGTAGATGAGAAATAAATCAATTTCTAAATTAACTTCTCCACACTAAGACTCAAATCTTTATTTCAATATGTTTTGCGATAGATTGGATTAGACCTTACCACAGACATGGTAGTGTTTCTACTGAGCGCGGTGGTCTGTCTGCATCCATTATTTAACTTTTCCCACAGATGCGTTCACTTAGTAGATTAAACTGCTCCTATAAGAATGCAAACTAGGCTAATGGATTTCTGACCTGAAATCTATAAGCTAATGTTTCCTCAAATGAGATTCATTATTAATTTACATTAAACATTTGGAATGACTTTCAAGACAATAACGTGCATTTACACATCACATCTAACGAAGGTAAAGATACTGCTCTCCTAAAGGGTTGCTATGATTAAACATCCTATATTAATTTTCTCTTAAATGTTATACACCTCAGTTAATAATACTAATTATAAATAAAACTAACTTAAGAGGGAAAAGATTCCAAAGTGTGAGACATGCAGGCATAATCATGATTCATGCACATCCAAACTTCAACTTTAGATTGCTTTTTACAACAGACGTTCTAAAACTAAATGGAGCTAATTCTGTGTCCAGATTTATACCCTCCTCCCACCAGAAGCTCGTTATTTAATCATTCCCTGGTAAACATGCATTTTGATAATGGGTTTTTTTGTAAGCAGACGTCCATTTTTAATCCACTGACTTTGAAGCGCTTGACTGCAGAAGTAAATCTGTGCCACCCAGAGCTGAACCTGCACAGATTTACTATATGAGCTCAAGACATGAGAATTTAGGGATCCAACTGGAAACTCTTCTTGTAGCCAATCTGCACGCAATCAATCTGTTATCTAGCGCCACCCTGAGGTCAAAATCCTTTAGTTTATTAGTACCCACAAAACTGGGAAAGCAAATAGGACTAATGGGCAAAAAACTGCTAAGATTGTGCAATAATGATGACCATTTGCGCAAAGCTGTGGTGAAAGGTGTTACAGATGTCTTTCACTTGCTGTTCCGCTAGGTTCAAGGCCTTTTAATATAGGTTGTGAACAGTTACCGCTACATTTCCAAGTATGTCTTCAACCTCTGCACTGCAGCCTGTAATCATCATATAGATGTCAAATTGTCATGAATCTGTAAAGGTTCCATATAAAGTCACGATTTATGCACTAAGCAGTGTAATAGTGCAATCCTCCTTCCAAACAACATTGCAGGATCATGCTCTGTCTGAAGCTTGTTAGCGTTTTCTCCTTCTAATTGGCCTGTCGTGGCTCTGTTCTCGGCCTGAACTTTAATGAGTCCTACAAGCTCTCATTCAATCAGACATGGCCAAAGTTTCTCTAACAACTCAGCAAAGTCATTGGTTTTCCCAAAGATAACGGCGGCAGCAGCATCAAACGGGCCCGTTGCTCCTGATGTGTGTTCACATTCAGTTTGACAGGGAAAAGAGGTGGGAGCAACTTCACAGAAATACATCAATAATAAATCACTCGTAATGAAATATTCATCCTGAAAAGTAAAACAGAAACATGCACTCAAACACAAACTCTGGTTCTTTCCTAATATTGGTATTTTATATTGAGCCGTCTTGAGCTCACAGTTCTTTATTACAGCATACTGGAGTCATTACTATGCCTAAAGGTTAAATAAAGTCAACAACAAGGATCTAATACCACAGGCCGTTTTAGTTCTGAAACTGTGTGTTTTTTTCACCTAAACAAACAAGACCCCCGCCCAGCCCTGCGCCCAGCCCTGCGCCCAGCCCTGCGGCCCAGCCCTGCGCCCAGCCCTGCGCCCAGCCCTGCGCCCAGCCCTGCGCCCAGCGTCTGCTTGATTTCAGCAATGTTTTGCTCACAGACGTGTGGCTCCTTGTCTGGGCTGAACTGGCAAAGTGTGCAGTGAAATAGGGCGACAGTTTTGAAGCTCTGATTTCTTTAAACTGCGGACATATTGTTGAGCTAACAGTATGCTCCCTCTCTTCCCAAATGTGAATGAGCACTGACTACAACATTAATTCCACTTCCATGGGAATGGTTTTTTTCACAGGTTCAGATAGGTAAAGTTATCATTCCCACTCCACTGGAGCCTCCATCTACTGTATTAGCATAGCCTACGTTGGATATCCTGGCCTACAGCAGGCAATATGATAATCTACTCATGAGTCATTCTGAAAGAGATTATCACAAATCCACAACGGAGGCATAAGAAACTGCCTTCTAATGCCTAATATAATACCTTTCTGTCACCACTACTTATTCCACATAGTACTTAGACCTGCAGGCAACACTCCTTATTTCCTTCTGGACTAAGATGAAATAAAAAAATGATCAATTTCATTGTCTCGGTCTTAATCTTAGAGGTCAAATATTTGCTCAAGGACAATACAGATATATGAAGAAAAGAAATATTACAGGGAGGATAATATGCTGTTTTAGAGGAAGCTGAGCCCAGAGTCGGGAGGCAGGCAGTTGTGTGCATTTTAAATGCAAACCACAACAGTGGATGAAAACACAACCCATGTTATGCACCCAAGTCCATATTGCTACTCATTAAACTGGATCAGGTCCACCCTGTAGCCTGCAGAAAATAGTGTTCCATCCATCCATCCATCCATCCATCCATCTATCCACCCATCCATCCATCTTCCACTGCTTATCTGGAGCCAGGTTGTCTTTAAATCCCAGATACCACCAAGGGCACATGAAGGTCTTTGTTATGTCAGAAAACAACTTGGTTTTAATAACACACAAAAGTCATAACTGCTGTCCCTGAGATTTGGTTTATGTGAAAACGTTTTGCAACATGGAGCTGCTTTTTCCAGCCCAGGGAGGTAAAATGTGATGATCCAGAAGGTGCAAAACAGATATTGTCCGTCTGTCATGGGGGTAGCTGGCGACCGTCTGTAGTCACTGTGCAAAGATCAGCTAAAAATGTGAGGATTTGTGCACCGCTGAGCTGTAAATTCTGCCATTCTCTTGAAAGTGCATTCATCAAAAAACTAAGATGCAAAAAGCAAACTGAAAGACACAAATTTGTGTTGATTTTGTTTTCAATTTGTTGTTATTGATATTTGAAAATCATGACTCTTATTTCCTTCTGACATCAGAGATAAAACATAATGGACTGTCAATGTTCCCAAGGGTCAACTGTCACCATCCTGCCACATCTCCTCAATGAAATATGGCTTCTTCGGGTGATCCAGAAGCAAGCAAACTTTTGGAATGGACTTTAACCAAACTTCAGCTGCTTAACTCTTGAATTTCTTATCAGGTCTAATGGTAACTCACGGTTACCGAGATTAGAATTGACGTTAATGAGAGCGCAGAGCAGAGTGTAGGTCACGATCTTTAGCAAAACACACTGAACGGAATTTTGATGAGTCGATAGATTTTACATGTTTTCAGCAAACATGTAACAGAGTTTCAAATTGAAAACCTTTGTGTGTAATGTGATCTGAGCTTGAAATCAACTGACAAAACTTTATAGGGGAAAGGGGTGATTTGCTTGATCCATTTAATGCCAGGTGGAGTTAGGCTACTGTATTATTTTCCTGTGTTCAGGACTCTATTGTGGAGCTGAAAGGATTACAGAGGCCTAATGATGTTGGCGCTTCCCCTAGAACATTAATCCTCCTGACACTGATGTTATTATTGAAGCTTCGGCCTCACTCAATCAATGTTAAATTCATCACAGGTTCTCCTTCGGCCATAACTTGATTAACTACACTTAAGTCCAATTCATAAACATTCTGTGAATCTCAGCGGGCCCTCAGAAGCCACTCATTTTGCCGGTGATCAATTCGGCTCACTCCTTTTCAGTTTTGCCCCTCAGCTCAGACACCTGTTGGGATAACACTCACCACATCTCCTTCACATTTTAGCACATTGCTGATTGGTGATTGGAGAGTTCCTGCAGAGCACATTTGAGGCAGGTTGATTCTGAAGATTGCCTTGGGACCCAGTCGGTCCCAGTGAAAACCTTTTAACACTCCTGGAAGAATATTCACAGGCCATCAAAAACATCACCAGGAGCATATTTTAATAGAACGAGACCTGGCAGCAGGAAAACATCCGCCTGATTAATTTCTGCTTTTTACCCTCTCGTTGTGCAGAGCCATATTCAGAACATGATCCTTTTTACAAAACATTTTATCGTTAAAAGGAGCAACAGGGAGGTGATGATGATATTGTGATGATCCACAGATGATGGCAGTTTGCTTCCAGATCCATTAGTCACTGTCACATGAAAAAGATCTCATTACCAATTTCAGCTGCACTTTTTATTGGAATGCTTCACAGACACTCAGGTCATGAAGCTGACGCTCATGATAGTGTTTGACTGACAGGCGCTCTGTCCATCTGCGGCCACAAGATGGCGCCTAACGCTCACAGAACATCTGCTAAAGAGAGTAACGCGTGAATAAAAGGATACAGAAGGCTCAGGATCGGGTGGAATTAAAAAAAAGATTAACTAAAACAACAAATTTATTAATTTTTGAGATTTGTAGTAAAAAAAAAATTGCAGGATTATATTTGTTTTCAGTAGAAATGTGTTTTTAAAGATGATTCTATTTGCACAACATAAGAAATTATTTAATGAATATGATATTTAGGCAATTCAGCTTACCTTACTTATTTTTTTGTTTCTGTCCATCTTCTTGTTCAGTTTATCCTGAAATGACTAGGTTAATCTCCACATGACATGTTGCCATTAGGTCTCCCTGATGACTCCCCCTCTCTTGTTTTCCTTCTCGGAAGACAACAGGTCACTGCTATTTTCTGACAGTGATGCTTAGGCAGCGGGTAGATCCATAGTCCTTCATCATCTCCTCATTTCCTTTAGCTATTTAAAAACTTTGTCTCCCCAAAGCAGTTGTCCAATGACCGCAGCTTAGCTATCCGGAGACTTGTTTTCCAGCTAAATTTGGTATATTAGGATGTTAGATTGTCTTGTTTTGACATCTTTATGCCTTTGTTGATCGCTGTGTGTGCAAAGCGCGTGCCGACCGACCTAATGTCATTTTAAAGTCCGTTCAAATGTTTTTAGGTCTCCGTAACCATATATTGTACAACTTGAGCGCTTTATAATTTCCGTGCTACACATTGTTATTTTGGAAATGTACTCAAAACCCAAACTAAGGTTTAACTGAAAGACGGGACGCACAAACACACACTGCAGCTCTAAGAGCTCGGGCCTACAACATCCCGCCCAAAGGTTATATTCTATCTGAAATGTTGGGTGTGTAGTAAAATACATGCTCCTTACTGTCTGGCTCACCTAATGAAGGGGTGTATGAGTGGCAGTCCTGTGTCTGTACCATGTATCATACCCTGCTCTATCACTGCATGCAAGAGAAGAATTCACTTGTATTATATATGGCAGCCGTTCGTGAGAGTGTCCAGAACATGGCACGATGCTACTTCAGGGATGGAATTGAAATATGATTTGATTTTGAGGCTCTAGTCAGTCTCTATTTTATTAACAGCACATAATGAAGTTTTCATATTTCTGCCTCCAGTGTGGGAGGCAGAGACGGCTGCATGTGGCCAGACTTGTCAGATTGTGAGCTTCCGGCACCCACAGTGTTAATGTATAATGTCAATGCAGGAGGGTGCCTTGTTAAAAAGCAATTAAGTCAAAATGATTTAAACATTGTGTGGTTTGCCAGTGACGAGCCCCGAGGTACGAGCTGTGTTGTTCCTTTCCCTTTTTTTTTTTTTTTTTTAGTATTAACGGGAAAATTAAAGTGCTGATTGTTTACAACTTCTGTGTTTCACTAAAACAAGAGAAAATGAGAAAAAAAAAAGAGTTACGCATTCACTGCATTTCTTGTTTGTATAACAGATGTGGCTCAAATGATGTGTATGTTTTATATTTAAAAAAGTTCATTTTTATCATTTACAAATAAAACAAATGTGTGGAAGAAAATTGCAATTTCTGTCTGCCTAATGATGTCATTTGTACTAAAAATAGATTTTTTTTAAAACTCCCATAAATGTCTAAACCTGAAGAGAGACCCTTAAAAGCATTTTTGGGTAATTGTATTTAAATAAAAAATAAAATCCATGTTTTTTTTTTTCATTAAAAGAATGAAGTCAAATGTCACTAATTTGGCTGAATTAAATTCTTTATTAC
The DNA here is from genome assembly GCA_000180735.1 of Tetraodon nigroviridis. Taxonomy (NCBI): domain Eukaryota; kingdom Metazoa; phylum Chordata; class Actinopteri; order Tetraodontiformes; family Tetraodontidae; genus Tetraodon; species Tetraodon nigroviridis. The sequence continues at coordinate 1,374,550 of CAAE01014786.1, forward strand.
CGTAAATGCCGGAGTGAAAAGTGACTGTTTTCAGGGTCAGCGTTGAGACGCGTCTCATATTGTTGTATTTGTTGAAACTTCACATGGCGGTCGTGCATGGCGGGGTGGGGGGGTCATGTAACATGAGCCGCCTGTGTAGTGAGCACAGTGACCGTGCGCCCCACTGAACAGGAAGTTGAATTACCATGACCTCGTGTACGACCTCACATATGATAGAGTGCAGAGGGCTTGGGAGATTTATGCTCCACATCCTCTTATTAAATAAGCCAAGGGCCCCCAGCGAAACATCTGCAGGCAATCTCGACCGACCCTCCCGTCCGCCTCGCTGTGCCCGCCGGACGGCACCAGCGGCCTCGACCTGCGTGTAAAAGCGAGAACGCTGTGCTGGAGAGAAGACCCCCGCATCTTAAAGGTCAGGGGTCGGAAAAAGTTCCCATGCAAACACAGTAATCTATCTAATGAGTTCAAAGGTCAGCGTGCATGGAAATGAAATACAAACACGATGATATTTACTTTTTTGATAGGACCCATTAAGATGACCTTAATGAAGCCCAGTGAAAGTAAACAAACAAAGTCTTTGGGAAAGCAGGCTAAATGTCTGAGGGTAAATAATAAGACTTTTGCCACTTTGCCTTAAAGAGTGGGCAAAGTAAATACTTTAATATTTTATTGCATAGTTAACTTTATTAAGTTAGAATCCCAACCCTAAATGTGATACTTGCATGTAGGTCAATTTCCAATATTAAAAAGTGGCTCTTTTCACCCAGTGGAAAACTTTGTGTTTTATCTCTTATTTTGACGATCAAAAACATCCGCAATAAAACATCTGTCCGTATCTGCATGAAAAACAAGGTTAGCAGATAAACACATTTAAAAAGTCTGACAGTGAGTGGAATTTTTTTTAAAATAACAACATGGAATAACAACTATTTTAACAAATAAAATAGGCGATTCTGATTCGGTCTGTCTGGTTGTACAGTGGCCGGTAGGTGGCGTCGTTTTGCTGGCAAAGATAAAGAAACCTGTCATAATAAAAATATAAGATAATATAAGATATAATACTTCTGTGATCCGGAGAGCGATTCCATTGGTAAACATTTTTACAGTAACTATTATTATTTGCAGAATATAATTAAGCAGGCCTAGTGAGGAGGGGGTGTGAAAGAAAACATTCGGTTCAAAGGAGGAAGTGCACTCCGAAGTTCACCGAATACAGTTTAATCACAAATACAGAACAACGAAGAACATGAAAAAAAATAAATAAAAATAGAAGTAACCGCGATAATAAGAATAATTTAGTCAAGTCAAGTGAGCTTGATTGTCATTTTCAAACATATATATAACATATACAGCTTTTCCAACCGAGCACGTGGAAAATTCATTTGAATCAGTTACTAAATACGCTTTAGTTTATGTTATTTTTGGTTTTTCTGTGTGTGTGTGTGTGTGTGTGTGTGTGTGTGTGTGTGTGTGTGTGTGTGTGTGTGAGGGGGGGACGACAACAGAAACTACAACTAACAACTGTCAGTCTGCTTGCTGACTGGAACTGAAGGTTACGTTATTCATGGAGCTGATGGCAGGGGTGGAAGAGGGGCGTTGAGAGCAGCTCTGGTCCAAACTTGCGGTTGGCTCCCCCCCCCCCACCACTATCGGCATCGACAGCCCAACTCCCTGCCTGCCTGCGTGTGGTGCTTATTTACGAGCCTGTTTAACCACGGCGCGGGTCCTGTGGTGAACTGACACCAGATGACAGCAGCCTAAATGTCTTGCCCTTTAAATCCAGCCTAATGGTCGCTTAATAATGTGGAGCCCGACACTGGGATAGGCGCCAGGGGTCTTTTCATAGAGGCCCTCTGAGTAACACATCAGCTAACACATCTATGGGCCACCATCCAGAGCCTTATTACTACCTGCTTCTGTGGCTGTGGCGCCACTGATTTAGCCATGGCTGGATGCGGAGGGACAATACGAGCATGGGAATTTTCATCTATTACCACTACTCCAAGAGAGATTCTGGATGTAAATGTCTTTTTAATATCTGAGTCTGGTGGGTTAGCCGTACAGCTAAAATACAGCAATTTAACCCGACATTCGGGGTATCTGCGCCTCACAAACGCTGAAAGCTTGATTCTAACCCTGCTATTTACTGTCGAGAGCTAAAAATTTGGACAGTTGTTGTTGTTTTTAATATTTCATGCTGTCCAGACAAGAACAAAAATAGTAAGTGCTTCTTGTTTTTGCCCAAGTTTCGCAGTAAGTTAATGGCAGATGTAAGTGTCATTGGGCAAATTATATGCAATATAAGAGCAAACATACACTTTACATAAAAACGACCAGCATGAACACACCATAACTGCATGCCATTCTGTGTGGGCTCGCCAGCCGACACAATAACATGCTTTCTGAGAGGAAGGAAAGATTACATTTCAAAAGCTTGCGCCTTCAGCAATTTGTGCAAAAAAAAGAGGCATGTGTATTGTAAGCCAGGTTCTGCCCATCAATAATCCCCAACAAATCTTAGCTAGAGTCACCGTGCTCACACCTCAAGGATCTGTGAGAGGAACGTGGGGGTGGCGGGATTGGCCACAAATCCCATGGGAATCCATCTCTGCAAGAAAGTCCTTCTCAAAATCACCTGTTAGTCTCCTCACCGCTATTATCGCAATCTCAACTTGTTGCTAAACGAATGAACACACACACACACACACACACACACACACACACATG
>CAAE01014786.1:1377326-1397260 GCA_000180735.1 Tetraodon nigroviridis
GAAACCTGTCATAATAAAAATATAAGATAATATAAGATATAATACTTCTGTGATCCGGAGAGCGATTCCATTGGTAAACATTTTTACAGTAACTATTATTATTTGCACAATATAATTAAGCAGGCCTAGTGAGGAGGGGGTGTGAAAGAAAACATTCGGTTCAAAGGAGGAAGTGCACTCCGAAGTTCACCGAATACAGTTTAATCACAAATACAGAACAACGAAGAACATGAAAAAAAAAAATAAAAATAGAAGTAACCGCGATAATAAGAATAATTTAGTCAAGTCAAGTGAGCTTGATTGTCATTTTCAAACATATATATAACATATACAGCTTTTCCAACCGAGCACGTGGAAAATTCATTTGAATCAGTTACTAAATACGCTTTAGTTTATGTTATTTTTGGTTTTTGTGTGTGTGTGTGTGTGTGTGTGTGTGTGTGTGAGGGGGGGGGACTTTCTCGGAAAGAATTTACATCCAGGGCGACGGTTGCTCATTTGCGTCGCTCCCACCACCTGAGGAGCAGCCGCTGGCTTTGATCCCAACAAGTGACGTGGAGCTTTGATGCAGCCTCGAGCGTGGCGGCTGTGAACCCGCAGCCGTGGACGCGCAGCCCCGAAGCAACAGGCGCCGGCGCGCAGCGCGCAGCCACCAGTCTTTGCGCGGCGGCGGCGGCACCGGACGCGCGTCGTATCCGCGACATGGCCAACGCGGCGCACACATGGACGCGGCGTGATGGGGAGCTGTTGAGAGGCTGGTGGAAGAGGAAATAGGGCGGTCAAAGCTGCGCGCTTTGGTTTGGCGACAGTTCCGCTCCCATACGTGTCTGCGCTCGCACGTGTGTTTTTGTGTCGTGGGTGCTGGGCTCCGCTCCCAGGGGCCGAACACGCATGCTTGAAAAGAAAAGGTCCGCGCGTTTGGTGACCGTTTTGGTGATGCCATGCCCCGGAACCATAACGGAGACGAAGGCGGCGCCGGGCTCTGGATGAGAACGTCGCAGGGTCACCGGAGCGAAGGCGGCTACGGTTTGAAGGATGTGGAGACCGGCCCGAGGATGTTGAACAACGCGGGAGACGGCTTGCTGTCAGGCTCTACCGCAGCAGGTGCTGCGGGCTCCGAGAGCCTCCAGGGGAAGCAGGGGGCCCGGCTCAGCCTGCTCGGAAAACCGCTCATCTACAGCGCGCAGAGCGGCCGGAGAAACGTGCGTTACCGGCGCCTCCAAAACTACCTGTACAACGTGCTGGAGAGACCGAGAGCCTGGGCGTTCATCTACCACGCGTTCGTGTAAGTTGGCGTGTGCGTGCTGGAGAATGTGAAGTATCACCTGTTGATTGTTTGCCCCTCTTTGCAGGAGGATAAGCGCTTAGAATCGTTGCGCAATCCGAAGCTGCATTTTTAAAATAAACGCGGAGTTTCTTGCATGATGGCCGACATATCAGACATGACAACAACAGCCAGAAAAACAGTTTCTCATCCGAACCTATGCAGCCCCTCTGAACGCTGCAAATGATTTTAAATGACTAAAAAAGTGCGGTTGCGCGAACGCACACGTAGTAGAGAGTTCATTTTTCACTGACGTGCGCGGTGAAAAGCCCTGCCAGCAGTTCCACATCTGCGTGGGTAAAATCAGAACTTGTGCCGTGCATGCTGCACAAGGTCAAGCACCAGGAACATCTTAAATCCGTCTGTCTGCGCTCAGACTTTTTAGGCTTCCTAAGCAGCTGCTTTTGATTTGCCCCCATGTGACCGTTGTTGTGACATGGGGGCTGTTACAGAGGGGAAGGAAATCGCGACACACACCAAAGAGCTGCAGAGCGCCTGTTGATGGGGTGGCTGCCGTTGGTTCTCTGCAGCTGCACCAAACCCCATCACGCTCGAACCCCGCGGCTCAGACGCGTTTGGAGAGGACCGAGACCACCCGGGGAGGGGTCCGCTCACATCAGCCGTAGCATAAACCAACTCAGCAAAATTCCCCCCCCCCCGAGAGCCTAGAAAACGACGGCCATGCATCAGCTGCAGTCCCCTACAGTCTGTTAAACCGCCCGGCCTTCGCTCCGCTTTCGCCATTCTTCGGGTTCTTGCCTCAGCCGGGATGGCGGGACCGTTACAGCGTCCAAGTGTGCACATCTGTCTTACGACAGCTTGGCTTTCTTGCAAATATAAAGCTCTACTCAATATCAAGCTGGATTTTCCACAGCAGCGGACGGCATAGCGATTTCCTTCTGTTGGTGCCATTCTCTTCCTGTAAAAAAAACCCCAAAAAACAAAACAAATCTTTTTTTTTTCACGCCATATTTTCACAATAATTGTGTGTTATGTCGCAGTGTCACAGTGCAGCTAATCGGCTAATTGTGTTCTCAGCTCTGGGTCAGAGGTCATCAGATGCGTGCTTGTACTTGATATCTTTACAGCTGAATTCGATCAGGCGACATCTCGCACCACTGTCGACATTGTCTCGGGACACACAACAGCGCCATAGGGTTGTTTTATTTCTTTACTTTGGTTCACTTACAGTTACTTACCGGTTATTTTTTTTCCCATATCCTATTTCTACTCACAGTCTTTCCGTTCTGGCCTCAGGCCTAATTGAAGGAGACTGGTTTACCTTGAATAAAACCTTGAATGAACAAAGATCCTCAGGCTACTCCTCTAGTGCTCAGAAGAGCACCTGCTCTGAGGGAAATGAAGACCGCTGGGGTGGTTCTTGGCTGAATTACTAATTCTTTTCTTATTTTAACCTCCTGATAATCTTTGGAATGTTCAACATACTTAACGTGTTTTCACAGCCAACCCCAAAGAACATCAGGATCTTCATTTCGAGCGGCGATGGTTTGCTGTGGCAGTGTTTTTAAAACTAGTACAACAGAGGGAGGACGGTGTTGATTGATGGATGACAATGGTCTTTTTTTTTTTCTTTTATTTTCGCATACAGAATAATATGTGTTTGCTTTTCATGCCATCAGAACAAACCACTTACTGTATGGTTTTAGGAAAAGAATGGAAATCAGTGAACAGATCTCTGTACTCACTGTTATTGTGACTGAAGAAAAAGCTCCCGACACTAAATATATTTAAAGTTACATCTCATTTTTAAAGTAAATCTACGGAAAAGGAGGCATAAATGTTTTCTGACAACACAAAGAGTCATGTTTGTGACCATAATTAGGGAACTTTGTGTGAACGTGAAACGATCACATTAGTAATCTTGAAAACAGCATAAATGCAACATGTAAAGGGGAGAAATTCTTTCCAGTTATTTCTCTGTAAAAACCTTGTGACATATAGAGCGCACCTGATTATTAAGCCGCACCCACTACATTTTTAGAGGAAATACCGATTTTGTACATACACAAGCCGCACCTGTATATAAGCCGCATGTGCCCACATTAAAACATGTAAACATATTTACAAAGAAAGACGGTACACAGAGAGAGTTTTCAAAGTTTTAAGAATATACCTTAGCTTTTCTTTCCAAACAGTGCCTGTGACGCGGCAGTAACACAGCAGGAATACGGTAGCACAGCACTAACAGGGCTGAACGGTGAAAGTCACTGAAAGCCAGCTCGACTGCTTTTAACTTGAAAGCTGCGTCATATGCATTTCTTCTTGCATTTTCCATGATGAGGGTCTGTTCATGCTAATTTTATTCACGGACAAAGCGCGAAGTTACGTTAAACTTGCATCTTCCTCGACACATATATTCCACCGGTCTCACTCTTACCTTTTCTGCTCGAGCGCCCCTGGCGGCCGTTAGAAAAAATGCATACATTAGCCGCATCATTGCATAAGCCGCAGGGTTGAAAGTTTGGGAAAAAAGTAGCGGCTTATAGTCCGGAATTTACGGTATTTCTCTCTGTTCACCTTGTGACACATTTAAAAATCTAAATATTTCTACTAATGGTTAAGGTTTTTTTTAAAAAATAACTAACAAATCACTGTCTGATTTCCGAATGACCTAGTTTGTACTAGTGAGGGACCTGTGGAAAACTGAAATTAGTAGATTTTTATTGTTTAACATGGCTTATTTTAATTAAATCAAAATGAAATTATCATGTTTTTTTCTGTTTATCAGTGTCATAATGGTTTTAAATCCGCAGTCAAACATGCTCTGCTGTTACAAATGAGCCCAAAATGTGTTTTTCACCTGGATCCGTTCTAGCTAGGTGGTTTTTGTAATTCGCACTATTTGCAAATGTAGATTATTTTTATGCAGTGCTCTTTGCTACTTTAAATTGAAGCAATTCAGTGGTTTTTTTTTTTCTTCGGAGAGTCGGATAACGCATCAGAAGCCCCCCTTCTGTGCACAGAGCCTGAAGCAGAAATCCTCAGCGAACAAAGCAGGCTGATGACCACAAACCCGACACTCCTCATCTCTCCGGGTTAAGGGTTTCTCGTGCCCACTCAGACAAAGAGAACCTGCTTGTGTTGGACGTTCTTTTTAGCGGACCTCTTTGGATCCCATGTGGCCAAACAAATCAATGAATGCTGCTTTTTACAGTCGTTTTCATTCATACGTTTCCCATCCACGGTAAGACCATGGTGGATTATGGATCTAGCTATTTTGTTTTTTCATGATTTTTTTCTTTATGAAAATAATACACAAGCTTTTCATCATACAGGCCGCTGTCCTTTAGAACATTCTAGGCAATTTAGTCAATTTTCTAACCAAAATAAATGTGTTGAAATGGGATTCTGGCTTTAAGTTTGCTGTTGCAAAAATGCCCGTTGTAAATTTCAGTTGGAATTTAGGACTTGTGTAAAAAGAAAGCATCAAAAGTGATCATTTTGAATTAAAAAAGTCTTTTAATGTACTGATAAACTGGATAGAATATACACAAACCCTTTATGGTACCTTATATGACAAAGGTTTTTTTTTTTTACATAAAATTATCAACATTTTTTGTTTAAATTTTTCAACTGTTCACTTTTGTAAGTACATAACGTTGATCGTCATGCAAACGTGCGACAGTGCCATCAAACCTTGATTTTATAAATCGCCACACTAGACTTTCTCCTGTACGCCGACTGCCAGCGTGTGTATTTTTATCCATTCCCTGTGTGTGATGGCAGCAGCACTGAGTCAGTCTTTGTGCTGAGCGGAGTTGGGCCCGGGGTCCCGGCGTGCCCTCCTTCCTGCCAACAGACACCCAGAAACAGTGCTGCCATTCATCCCACCTCTGGATTAACGAGGTCTTATCCTCGCAAGTATGTTCGGGGACAGGAAAGTGTGGGGCTAAAGCATGCCGAGTTCCCCCGCTTCGGGTTTCTGAACTGCTGCTAAACTCCAGGCCCGTGCGCTGGCTGGGAGAGGTGTGTGTGTGTGTGTGTGTGTCATGCGCCCAGACTGGTGACATGAACTCACTAGTCTCACATAAATCATTCAAGTTATTGTTAAAAATTCTCAAATTTATGGGCTGCGGTCAGGGCTCTTGGCTCTTGATGGGGGTTGACGGGAGCTAATGAACACAATGATCCCTCTGCCAAATATACTTTCAGTGATTTTATCGAGATTCTGCTACTGAGAATGATCTGGTTTTGCTGTGAATCCAGTCTGTCCTGAAAGACTTATGCTCTGCCTTGGAAGAAGTCCCAGCTCTGTCATAGATTCAGCCCAGGTCTGGCTGGGAATCGCTGCAATGCGGACTTTAGTAAAAATATCTGTGTTTTTTTAATGTTTTGAACCTGCCCTGAAGGGTCTGGGCGGTGTGCGTCATGGCTTATTCTGATCTGCTCTCACCTTTTTTAGACTCAGTGGAAAGGGTTTTTCAAAGCTGGTTTGCTAATGAGCAGAGGTGCGATTTTCTTTTTTTTTGGGTCTAGATGGGTAGATGGTCGTTGCCTGACACCGTCACTGGGAAAAAAACCGGTCTGTGGCCAGGGAGAGGAGCGCGACGCTAGAGAAATAATAATATTCTCCTGGGCAACCTGCTGATTACTCAGGGGACAATTGCCTTGATTAATAGACGCTCCAGATGTGCTCCCCACCTGTCCGGTTGTGGTCATCGTTAATTAACCGTTACAGTCGCACTGCTGCTGCCTCGTTCTCATTATTGTATCTGTAGCTGAATATATGTTGGATATTTCTCCTCTTCCATCTAGGTGGTCCCTTGCAGGCGTTTAATTTATGAAAATAAGTCACCCATTAAAGGAATGGGAGTTACAGCCCAGCGGCATTGAATACTTTTGCACTGCAAAAGATTTAGACTTTAGGACGTATTGTACTGGTAATTCATCATTTTGTTCTGAGCTAATTTACAATCAGCTGTGGAACTTTGTGTGTGGTTCAAACAATTCTCTGGAACCCCCCTGGTGTTTAATTTAGGTGAAACAAATTAAAACAAACTTTAAAAGTCCTTAGTGTTATTCACCTCAGACTGTGTAGCTGAGAATACACCAGACACGTCGTGTACATCAGAAACCAGTCACAACGGAAGAGGGGCACTTATAGCAGCCACTGTGTCGGGTTTCGGTCCTGCAGTTGCTCTCAGGAAGTCTCACTTCTGTGTCAATTCAAGATGAGCTGGTTGAGCACAGACCTGGATGGGTCAGATTAGTCTTCTCTTAACATCTTCCACTCTCTGGAATGCACTTTGTGAGCTCTGTGAAATGACAGGACTTCAAATGTTGAACATGCTTGTTTAGAAGAGCTGTTATTTCCAGCTTCTAGTCCCTAAAAGAAACATGACCAGTCACTGTTTTGCTTAGTTTCACAAACGTGCTGGCAGATGCTTGCCCTGAGTCACTGACATGTGGGAGGCATGTCGCTCGACTATTTTCAAGGGCTGATTCGACAGTGATCTGCTGTGGAGGGATCTAGGAGGACAGAGCGATGCCTTGATAAACTGTGAATAACTAACAAGTTTATTCTGCTGATTGCTTTGCGAATCATCTACGAGCAGGTGGAGGATGCAGCCTAAAGAGAACCGTCTTTAGATGGCCGGGGTGCCAGAATGGGGAGATGGAGAAAAGGATGACGCTGTTGGCCCCGTGCTTCGCCATGTAGCCGCTGACAGGGCAGTCAGTGCGGCTGGCTGGTTGGTAAATGGCTGGAAACCCTCTGACCTCCATGTCTTACCCACAGGGGCAACAATCCAGCTGCGCAGCCAGCTCCAACCTCCCCCACCCTTCAGTCACCATGTCCACCACCATGGTGGCTTTTACTCCATCATAAATGACTTCTTCTTCAGTGTGTGTGTGTGTGTGTGTGTGTGTGTGTGTGTGTGTGTGTGCAAATTTTCTATGCCCAAACACATGATTCTCCTTTAAAATATGAAAATAGCACGTTTATTCACACATCCTTTTGATTTCTTTTTTAATAACCTACATTTGGTTTATGTTTTACGAGTCAAAGGTGTAAGAACAGTTCTTCTCACTACACTCAGTGAAAGGGAGCTTTATTTTATTGGTAAACCATAGTTGTGTGTTTTTTTCCCCCAGATATATGCCCCCAGTCAGCCTTGCTGAAGCTTTAAACATCTCCAAGGCTCACAGACCCGCACAGCCAAGAGTTTATAAAACATACTGTCACCAAATGTCAGCTGGGTTACAGGACTGAGGTTAAAATGCCGAGGTTTGAGGGCCACTGGAGTTTTTTAACCATTACAGTGATCTGTTTGCACGTTCATGATGCTGACTTGTCAGAACATGTTAGTGGTATGTTCGTTCATGAGGTCACCTCAGGCAACATCCAGTGTCATCTAGACACAGCGAATGTTTAATATAAATGTGTGTGTGTGAAAGAGAGAGAGAGAGAGCAGCAAATACATCGTGGCTCTTTGAAACAGATCTTCATGCATTCTGTCGATCAAAATGGTAATTGATTCATTCAACTCATGCAGGCTCATGCTAATATATGCCATTTGTACCAGATTTTTTCTAATAAGTCTAAAAGTAAATTGGAAATTTGCTGTATTTACATTGCACTAAATGCACATTCACACCAAACGTACCCAGGTAGAGTTCACAGAAGCTCTGGTGCCACTCTTTATCCATAAAGTTCTTCATCTCATGTCTGAACTTTCTTTATTCTTTGCTTCCTTTGGTCCACTGTTGGATCGCAGCAGCAGGAAAATCCTGTTCTGTTTTTTTTAAATAATTTGACTTATGCAGCCCTTTTTAGAATAAAAAAATGACCCCAGAGGCAGAAACCCCGAGCCTAAACCCCCGGTAAGCACAGCGGCATGAAAACACTCCCTTTTGACAGGAAGAAACCTTGAGCAGAACCAGGATTACAAGTAGGTCCCATCCAGCTGAAAGTCGGCCGTTAAAGGAGAAGAAGAGGGATGCGGGACTGAAAGAATAAGGAAGAGAGAGAAAAAAACAGCATAATACAGCATAGGCAGGTTGTTGTCAAAAAAAGACAACAACATAGGCAGGTGCTGACAGTGGACACCGAGTTTGTAAAATTGTTGTAATATTTTTAACATGTTGTGGTCGGTCGGTACGTATTCCACAGGGATGCAGCTCTTGCGGTGCGTTTCGGACAGGAACCCGAGACAGCGGCTTCGAGGTCTGTCGCAATCAGAGCAGAAGTCACTCTCGGGCATCATGTTGCGCTGCTTAGCAAATTGGACCGCAAATGAGTTTTGTCTTTTTAAGAAGAGATTAGAGCCCACGCCATTGTCTGCTGGGGAGGGGGGGAAGGGTGAGGTGGTTTGGAAGTAACAAATAACAGCTGCTTGTTGGAAGAATAGCGCGGCTGGAACGACCGCACCACGTGGGTCATATTACCCAGCGGGCTTTTAATAGGCGGAGGACAGATTAGTGTGAAGCAGAGTCTCATCACATATCGCTGCTGAAAGCTCTCTGAGATGGACGATGACGGAGGATTTGTCACGTGCCGCTCGTCTTCACGCCGAGCACTTTTCCGTTTAATTCCACCTTTGAAAGTCAGCTGCTCTCAGCTGCGTCGACGGTTTAATGGCGCACGGCCGGGATGAAGTCGCGCTCCCTCTCGTTGGGGCTGGATTCTCCATTTGGCTTTCAAAAGCTTTTTGGAAAAAAAAAAAAAAGTATTCGTCAAAGTGATTTGTGTTTTAAACCGACTGCAATTATTTCTCTTGGCAGCTTGCAAAGAGATGGAAAACCGACCGGTTTTATAGGTTTTATAGGCTAATGAAATCGATTTTAAAGAGATTTTATATATAGCCTTTATTAAGAGACTCCTCATCCGAAAGGCTGTTCATGTTGTTTGTAGGGCTCCCTCTGAGAGGATGCCACATCTGCTTTAGGGAAAATTGAAATGGCCTGTACGTCAATCAAAAGACAATCATCATAGCGCAGATGGATGTCGTGCGATCTACCTGCACTCGCTTTGATCGACCAGCCGATTGCGATTGACATGTTAGGCCCCCCTGGTCTAACTGGATCAACAGACTTGAAACGAGTGTTCTTGAGCTAGTAACTGACAGTCAGTCAGCTCTTTTACAGCGCCTGATTACAGGTGTCCATAAATCACTCCAGGAAAGCAAGAAGTGTCTCTATTAAGTGTTATTACCATCATCGAAGCTATGCAGCTTCTCAGTATTAACCTTGTTTGACTGTCGGCCTCGGCAGCAGCTTTTAGAAGCGGAGGGTATCTTTAAACAAAAAGGTCAGCATGCAAACTCAACTTTTCTAAAAGCTCTGCTGCCTTCGGTGCATTTCCTTTAAAAAATAGCATCCTCACATGTCTATTCTGCTTTTACTGTTGTCGTTTGCCTTCAGACAGCCAAACAAACTTAACAAATAAATGGGAAAGCCTTCTTCCCAGCTGGCACCTAGTACCACCCCATATTGTCATGGTGTTTTTCTCTCAGGACTGTGTTTTGTCGTTTTTCTTTCTAATTGAGTTCCTTATTCTTAAAAATATTTTAATAAAGGATTAGATTTACGGCATGTGTGTCAATTTAACCCTCACGCAATTAGATGCAGAAGATATGATAGTCCAAACAATACTGGAATTTGCTTTTAGGAGATTGCACACCTGAAACTGCACAGTTCCTGGTACATGAATTAATTTACTTTCCCTTGTGTTCCTCATGAATAGAGGAATTTAATGACTTTTAAACAGACTGCTTTACTCATGCATACATTGAGGCATGAAAAAAAGCAGTAGCTCGTGTTTTTTCTCTTCTTTCTTCTTTGTGTGCACCCGGGGGAGCGCTAATGCATGCCAAGGAGCTTCCTCTTTACACCTGCTCCTTCTTTCTGAAAGCCCTTAGTCTAATGCTCCATCTTTTTGCACTAATGACAAGTTGAGTTGATTCTGGTACGAAAATAAATGTAAAAATAAGCTAAAATTGTTGCGATCACGTATATATTTTCGCAATATACTAAACTCTTGTGCTGGGGATAAGATTGATATCAGAAATATTACACTGGCCAAGATTGCCTCCATGTTGATGCTCTTGATATTGTACTTTAATGAAACCCAGGCTAATGGTAGAACAATTTTAACCAATTACAGACAGAAGAACATAATTTCGACAAGGAATCCCATATGAATATACTGGTAAAGCTGTCCCTTGCCAATATATTAGCATGCATTTAGCAACCTATATACTGAGCGGGCGGCAGGTTAGCCTCATCTTCTCCATGAATCAAGTGTGTTCTGCCCAGAAGTTTTCTCCGCCAGTTGACAGAGGTATGACCATCTGTAGATGAATTTGCACTCTGGGGAGCAGATGCTGCCTTTTACGTCCTCTAATCGAAGGCAGCTGAACATCCATCAAAGCGTTAATAAATAAAATTGCGTCATATCTCGCTGTCCCTCCTGCTGTAACCTAATGAGGTCTCTTACACACTCTTTCTGCAGCTCTTCATGGAGCCCACCCACTGCTCTCGCAGAGGTTTACGAGGGCTGGAGCGCTGCGTCTCTTTGGCTCCGTGTCTGGAAGAGTTGTCTGTCATGGGCCGTTCCAGCTGTAAAACTACCACAGAAAGCTGTTAAATGCATCATTTTACACACTGTTTTCCTCTTGAATATCTTCAGGGCCTGCAGATGAGTTCTTTTTGTAGTTGGATAATTTGCTGTTGTAAACTTTTACGCTGTTGCGGTGTCTGCTTTTTCTGTTACATGTTTACTGAATGAAAAATAGGAGAAAATAATGTGGTTTGTGGGTTATGGTAATTCATTCAATTGGGAGCAAATGTAAAGCCAAATTCATTACAGATGAAACCATCAGTGTGTGCGTGTATCCGTGTGTGTGAGTATAGGAGGGAAAATGACTTTTATGGTGCCGTAAACACTGTGTGAATTTGCGTGCCTATTGGCTTCTCTCTAATTATGTTGAAATGCAGAGGCGTGTTGAAAAACAATCCTTAATGTGTGATTCCACAGGTTCCACAGACAGCAGCCCCGTTATTGCCCCACAACAAATAGAACGCTCTTTTTTTCCTTTTCCTTGGTTTCTAAGGTTTTTACTTTGAGTGCAGCGTTCATTAAAATTGTTAAAGGGCTGAATGTGCACGCACACACACTCACACACACTCTCACACACACACACACACAGACACTATTCAATATGTGTGTATGTAACTTTGGCTGCTGCTGCTGGGCCTTCTCTCCTTCAACATGAAATTTGTCAATTTATTGACGGGTGAATTCTTGACTCGGTCCTGCCCTCTAGGCCTCTTTTTCTTAATTTCACCAATGTTTGTTTCCAATTTCCACATCGTAAGAAAATCTTTAGAAGGGTTTTGTGTTGTCACGCCAGAACCATTTAGCAGCCTCGCTCTGCTGCCTATTAAGGGGACAAATCCTTGGAAAAGGACCACAGTCTGGCCAGCTTTCAACATCCCTGACCTAGACAGATTTTATTTCGGAGAAAGAATCAACATAGAATTGTGTATTTTATTTTATTTTAGGATTATTTTTGCAATTAGATATATTCTAAATAAATGGAAACACACACTGTTGTTGCTGACTGAGCTTCCCTTCTATGAAACTCTAGCATTTATCAGACCAAAAACCTGCCTCAAAGCAAAAAATGTCTTTATTTATCAAGCAAGTGACACCTAAATAGTCACAATAATCACAATAATACCTCTATAATCTAATGAGCAGCGGTGCTTTCTATTCGGGGCAGAGGAGTGGGTGGTGGTCGGCAACAGCAGGTTGTGGCACTGTGAGCTTGGTGGTGGTGGTGAAGCTGTTGTAGCAGGCCACTTATCAGTCCTCCTACACACCCACACTCACTCATTCAGGGTGAACTCATCGACTACTTACCACCCTGTGCTGCTGTAATGTGCGCACACACACACACACACACACACACAGAGGCACGGAGTGTACATATGTACACTGTACACATGTTTGTATGCTCTATATATTTTCCTCGTGCACATTATACTTTATCACACTTGCACCAAGATTCTCCTTATTACCTCTTGTTCATGTGACACGTTAAGGCTAAAATTTAACCCAAGTTCGCAAAAAGAGTAAAAAATAGACATCTTTGGAAAGGATGTTACTCATGGTATGTTGTTGACGAAGATGCTGCTAATAAGGTGGCAAACGAGTAGTTTTAATGTTAGTTATATCGTTTTATTTCGTTGTGTTTATCTGCACACCTCAAAGGCTGGTCTGTGAAAATATTGTCTGAAATTCCATCGGTCCTTGGCTCCAAAAAGGTTGGGTAGCGCTGGTATAGTACGTATATTAGCTCAAGGTTACATAGCATAGTGGGTTACTGTATAATCAAAGCCCCCTTGGTCTTTGATCTATTTTGCTACAAGTATCCCAGCGAAGCTTCATGTGCTGCTGAATTTCCACTTATTCCAGTATCAAATATGCAACGGGAGGTTTAGTCAAGAACGGCTGTTCTGAGTCTCTGCTCCTCCAGGAATTGATGCAGGCACCCTGAGAGAGGCAGACCAACAGTGGGTATTCATCCTCTCAACATTACACGGTCTTAATTAGAGGCCTAATTACACAGGAAAATGGCATGCCGGGGGAGCAAAAAAGGAGGGATGGAGGAGGTTCACAACAGCAAGTATAGACGGAGGTGGCTGTGGCTCTCGCTTCTGACTGGCAGTGCTCAAAAATAGACCCTGGCCCTGACTCCCACATAATCACCGGCGCCCCCACATCAGCTCTTGTCGTCTGCATCACGGCAAATGCCAGAGAAATGCGGCATTTTATTGTCATTCCAGTGAAACCTTGTTTATGTAGTGTCATGGTAACAGTGGTAAAGATAAATGCTTCCATAGGAGGCAGATGATCAATAATTTAAGGGTTCCCCCCCGTGGGGAAGTCTACCTTTATTAATCCGATCACTTATCTTTCCCCCGCAGTTCTCCTCATTCTTCTTCTTGACTGTTATATCCTAATTATTGACACAGATGTTTACGGAAGCCGCAGGCACGACAACATCACACTGTCGTTCTAATGAGATTGCCCCTCTGAGGCCACTAATAGCCGTGTCAGCCACCAAACAGGTCAGCTCCAGTGGAAATCTACTCCTAGCTGTTTCCAACATGCTAACCGGTTCGCTGCTAAAACGTTAGGGTGGAGATCTGTGGTCTAATAACTGTGCAAAACCCGTTTCAATCTTTAGATTCAGTTTTTGTTTAGATTCTAGTAAAAGAACATAAAAACTCATCAACACATCAACGGAGGGACATGTATAGATTTGACCTTTTTTCACAGAAATGTGTTTCCATTAGCGAAGGGTTGAGTGATGTTTTTGTGTGTGACTGTTAATGACAGCCAGAACTGCTCCAAAAACAAACAACCCCCATACAGAAGAGTTTCTACTTCAGGAAGTGCATTAGGCACAAGTTTTTACCATGTCATTTATTTTCTTTGTCATGTGGTCTGCATTTTCCCTTGGGGAGAATTAAACATTTTGGATTTTAACTTTTTTTTGTTGTTGTTGTTACAGTCATTTGCAGTTTTTCATGTGAATTTAAACTCACTCACACCTTCAGTCATTCAAAACTTGCATTTGAATGCTTTTACAGACATGAAAACATTGGTCTTTGCCTCACAACCTTCTCTTTTTCTTTCTTTTTTTGTTGCAGTGTATGCACTAGAGCATGGCAGGTCTTTCAGTGGGGATTTGGCCGCGCTATTGTACCCAGATAATCTGGACAGATTCCCACACAGAGTTCCAAAAAAGTCAGCGAGCAAGTCGGCCCTACAAACTAGTCCTTTACCGTGTATTTATTATTATACCAGTATTAAAAAACCTGGAAGTTTTTGTGTCTTTCAACAATTGAGAATTATAGTAAACAGTTATAAACATTAAAATACAATAGTGAGAACTAAATCAGCAAAAAACAGAGAAAACGTTTGGCACTGTCCACAGTGTAGCCTCAGACAGATGTGATTGACAGCTATTCCAGCTAAACCAGCAGTTGGACGTGTCGTCGCCATAATTTCTGAGTGTTTTCATCATATTTCTTACACATTCAGAAGCTCAGTTCGGACCTCAACAACTCCTGTACGTTTAAAAGGGATGCATTTGGACTCTTACATGGAGCATATCGATTAAAAAAAAGCACTGTGGATTACTCATGCGTGTGCAGAGGTCAGCAAATGCCACGGTTTGTTGTTGGGGCTGCGTGGACCTTTGAGATGAGCTGTTGAAAAGCTGTTGAAACGTTGGTCTAGGCTACAATAGCTGCTGTCTGCGGCACGACACCGGTTAAACAGGCACTTTCACACGCGAGACCCTGTGGGAAACGTGTTTCTGCTGCAGCCCGAACCCAGACAACAAATCAATGCCTTGAAAAGCCTTCTGTCTTTTTCCAGTAATAAAATGATCGAATTTACACTGTTTTTGACTGTATTTGAAAACAAACAAACCAAAAATCCAACAAAATAGAATCACAATAAAAATGATTATATCTGTGTTACATGTACCAGATGTTGTCAAAGGTCATGCACAGCTTTATCATAGCACCGCAACAGAAAGCCTAAAACACATTTGGTGTATTTACTTCAAAAAGATGAGTTCAAACCTCCGTGATCTGCAAACAGCCCTCTTCCAGTAATAAAACCAGTCGCAAAAACAATTTTAGAAAATATAGGAGGTATAAATCATAAGGACAGCCACTTCTGAGATTTATGGTTGTCCTTAGTTGTTTTCAGCGGAATGCCAGCGTTACGTGTTTTATTGTGCTATGAAAACTCCCAAAACATTTTCCAATATGGCAGCATCAGTCTGATTGATGTGGTATATGAAAGGAATTGTTACGCCGTTTATTGTGTGCTCAAAAAGAACTGAAGACAAACGTGCCGCTGACAGGAGCGGAGGCCTGTTTTGCTCCCAGCCGTGCCCCCATGACGCGAACTATTTCACAGCTGCCGGCCATTCATACTGCGACATGTCAACAAGTATCCAGCTTGACCAATAGAATCAGTGCTTTTTTTTTTTTTTTTTTAACAGATTTTCTATGATTTTATCCACACCAACTAGCTTGACATGTTAAGTTCTAGTAAAAAAGATCTCCTGACACCGCGTTGTGTCATTTAACTTTAAGCGCTCTCTGCCGGAGCTCTTTGGGTCAACTTATCGTCTCTGGCCATCTGGTCCTGCTCTCGTCTCTCTGTCCATCTGACTGTCCTCTGCTGCTCCTGAATCAGAGCGTAGGCGTTTTGTACAGCTGATAACGAACGCACAAAAATCCTTATTCTGTGCTTGAGTGCAGTGAGTCACTGAATGGCTGCAGGTGTGATGCGCGACCCTTCACACGCAGTCGGTGCGAAGCCGTAACGGCAGGGATGCGAGGCAGCAGTCACTGGAGCACAGTCAGCAAACCGAAAAGGCAGTATAAGCTACTACCGTTAATAAACCGGACTATAAGCCGCTACTTTTTTCCCAAACTTTCAACCCTGCGGCTTATGCAATGATGCGGCTAATGTATGCATTTTTTCTAACGGCCGCCAGGGGCGCTCGAGCAGAAAAGGTAAGAGTGAGACCGGTGGAATATATGTGTCGAGGAAGATGCAAGTTTAACGTAACTTCGAGCTTTGTCCGTGAATAAAATTAGCATGAACAGACCCTCATCATGGAAAATGCAAGAAGAAATGCATATGACGCAGCTTTCAAGTTAAAAGCAGTCGAGCTGGCTTTCAGTGACTTTTACCGTTTTTTTTAACCAGCCCTGTTAGTGCTGTGCTACCGTATTCCTGCTGTGTTACTGCCGCGTCACAGGCACTGTTTGGAAAGAAAAACTAAGGTATATTCTTAAAACTTTGAAAACTCTCTCTGTGTACCGTCTTTCTTTGTAAATATGTTTACATGTTTTAATGTGGGCACATGCGGCTTATATACAGGTGCGGCGACACCGCGTTGTGTCATTTAACTTTAAGCGCTCTCTGCCGGAGCTCTTTGGGTCAACTTATCGTCTCTGGCCATCTGGTCCTGCTCTCGTCTCTCTGTCCATCTGACTGTCCTCTGCTGCTCCTGAATCAGAGCGTAGGCGTTTTGTACAGCTGATAACGAACGCACAAAAATCCTTATTCTGTGCTTGAGTGCAGTGAGTCACTGAATGGCTGCAGGTGTGATGCGCGACCCTTCACACGCAGTCGGTGCGAAGCCGTAACGGCAGGGATGCGAGGCAGCAGTCACTGGAGCACAGTCAGCAAACCGAAAAGGCAGTATAAGCTACTATATATGTTCAACCGCTCAGTAAATCTGTATATGTCCCACACGTTGCAGGGCAGGAGTTCTATTAGACTGTAATTTCACTTTTGATCACTTAAACAACTTAAGCATACGGATAATTAATCCTTTTTATTACCAAGAAAATAAAGTTTTTCAAAAATTGGATATATTTGCCAAGATTTTTTTCTCATGAAAAATCTAGACAGCTGTGTGTGAGGCTGATGCACCAACCAGAATTGTGAAAGTCTTACACAGCAGACATATTTCATTTTCTCTCACATTACCAACAGCCTGAATCATAATCTTTTTTCTTTTTTTTTACTTCCACTTATTTGTGACTTTGTGTGTCAGTAATTCATTCAGTCTCAATGATGGTTTTAAACAGACTGGGGCCACAAACAAGCATGTTTCTATGACTTTACATTCAACCGTGATGACACACAATCGTATTTACTGTTTTTTTGTTTAATATGTCTTCCACATTTACTCATTTAATGTAGTTGCAATAATTTGTTGGATCACATCGTGGATAGCGAGCAAATTTCTGTTGTGTCGACCTGATTTAAGGAAAACCATTTAATAGTCTGTCTCATGAGGAGAAAAGGAGAAATATACATTGGTCAAACCCTTGGAAAAGACACCTAGATGTTATGTCAGGTTTACAGAGGATTTTCATTGATTTATTTATTACACACATATGTCCTCACATGCACATCACAGTGCCAATAATAACACTTTATGGTGGTTGAGCAAAAGCCGTTTGTTTCTGTGCAGGAAAAGAGCGAAAGCAAAGCTTTCAAAGCTAATGCTTAATTGCTGGTAGCAGCTCTCGTTTTGCTAACAGGATCTCCATCCTGTGTTCAGCAGGACCTTCTGCAGCAACTGCAATCACCGTAATCAAGCCAGAGTCGTATACGCTCGGCTAATTCTCCCATTTAATGCTGCTATACTCATTTATTGCTTGTGTATGAGAATGATCTGAGGTTAGTCCTTTAGACTGTGTTTGGTTTGGTAAAAATAAAATAAAAATACTGTCCTCTGAGTCTCTTCAACACCAGATGAAGTGAATATGTTTGGAGCTAGCTCGGATTAGTGTTCTTGTGAATCTTTCTTGCCATGTTTGCGAAGCGGTCAGTACAGGAGGAGCTTTACTGTAGCCTGCAGTTACAACCACCAAACTCTTGAGCCAACAGGTGCAGGAATAAATGAGGTCAGTGTCTCCACTGGAGGTTTTTGTCATTACTTCACACCGTAGGTCAGTTTTCCACCAGCACTGCGCCCCCTCTCATGTATTAAAGTAAGATTCCAGCTGTTGCCTGGAACACATGTTAAGTAAATTGTTTTAACAGATCAAGGTTTTGAACGTTTTTTTGTTCTAAACTGCAAAGGCTCGATGTGTTAACAGTAAAGTCGTTTCAGCTGTGTTTTTTCATTGACTGATAAACCCAGTGGAGTTTGGGTTTAATCACCTTAATGTCAGTACAGACAGTCTTTCACCCAGAAAAGCAGAGGGTCTTGGTGAGAGCTTGGACGTCGGACCTCTGCACGTCTCTGTGGCTGTTTTTCTCAGAGTCCAGCGGTGTCAGCCAGCTGTTCCACTGCAGAGACAAATAAAACAAGCCGTTGCCTGCTACTGCTTCTGCTTTTAGTTCTGTACCACATTCATCATATTTCTGATCTGCTTTCTTTCACAAAAGCAGAGTTTTTATGGAAACGGAATGAATAGAAAAATACACACAACTTCAACAGACTAAAAAGCAACAACTAAAAATTATTTCCACTGATCTTTATTGTAATACTTAATTTTCCTGCATTCTTGGTATGTAACCAAACGTGCTATTACAGGATTCCAGGTATGGATCTAAAATAATGAGGGTATTTATTTAAGACTTTGGTTTATTAAGAAGAAAAACTGACCAAAGATTGTGTAATACTTATTTTGACAGTTGTAGCTGACACTAACCTGGTTGTGAACAGACTTAGTACTTAGCAAGTGCTTTTTTTTTGCAAGTAGGAATCAAAGACTCACTGTCTGAAACTCCAGAAAACAGACGTATGTCAGGTTTTTTAACATGGCGAGGAAACTAAAAGTCTATAAATTATTGCGCTATGTGTGTATGTGTCTGGGGTGGAGGGAAAAACCGAGGGCTAGGTTTTCCCAACCGCACAAACAAAGAGATGACGGACTAAGAAAAGTGGTGGAGGACCAGGTAGATGCTGAGAACATGTCGAGGAAGGCAGGCAGACGAATAGATAAACACGCTGGTGAACAACCAGACGGGCCAGTGGAAACATACTGGTGGTCCCAGCCAGTGCTGACAAATGACTGTGTAAGTCAGATGGAAAACAGGGAGGGGAAGGACGAAGAAAAACATTACTGCGGTGGTCAGTTCCTTCCTGGTTCCTGTCACCTTTACGTTCATTTTTCTTCCTTTTACCTTTTAAACTGCCGCGATCTTTCTTTCTCTTGTTCTCTGTCCTCCTACCTGTCTGGAATGGAGGCCCGAGCAGACAGCAGCATAGCTACCGAGGCATGATAACGAGGAACAGGGAACTGGAGACTCCTCCTGCCCGTGTTACTGGTGGTTTGATGGATTGTCTTCTGTAGTTTCAATGTTTTAATGCCGTTTTTCTGTGTTTTACCCTCATAACAAAACCATCTTGAAATGTACGGATGCATTCGACAGTGTAGGTGATGTGTAGATCACAACACAACTTCTTCCTTGTGGAAAAAGAGAGCGCCGCCCAGCCGACAACAACCACAGCCACAGTCATACCGAAGTGGAAATTCTTCAACTTTAAATCTGCCTGACACACTTAATGCTTACAGCCCAGACCTGCTCGCTTTTTACTGCCCCTGGAAATTGAGCCTCCCTCAGTGGCTCCAGCCGTCTAGCCAAAGCATCACTAACCTCTCTGTAACATTTCACTTCCATTTTTTTTCCCTTCTGAGGCCAACCCTTTAAATAGGGAGACATTAAGGACCTTATCAGTCTTCGAACAAACCACTGTAGCACTGAAGACATGAACTCGGACAGACTAGATGTCTTATTTATTTCAAATAAGACTGAAAGAGAAGATTTAAATGTAGTGATACAAGAAGATACCCTAGAGCAGGGGTCTCAAACTCAATTGACCCGGGGGCCACATTAGATAAAATCTGAGTGAGGCTGGGCCGCATCAAGTATTCAACAAATAGCGGTTGCACGGAAAAAAAGAGAGATACCGTGGTTGTGGGAGCGTAAAGTGAAGTGTGCACATGTGTACCACCATGTGTGGTTTGTTTTGGTTCTTTGGTGACGCCGCATGTGCACGTGTACTCGTATTAACAGATCCAC
>CAAE01014786.1:1409271-1488979 GCA_000180735.1 Tetraodon nigroviridis
TTCTGCACTGTTGATTAACGGGTTCTTGCTAGTTTATGGTCCCAGGGCTTTGTCTGGGCAGATTTAACTGAGAAGGATTGTAATTGTAGTTCCTAACTATGGTCTGCTGCAGCTACTCCACTTTACTCCCTCTACTCCACTTTACTCCACCCTACTCCACCCCTCATTCCTGCCTGTCTATGTACGCGTCCTGTTGCATGTTGTGTTGACCCATGTTGTCTCTGTGTAGCCCTGTTGTCCTTTCTGTGCCCCTTTTTGTGTTGTCCTACCAGCACCAAGTCCTGGAGAAACGTTGTTTCGTTTTCAATATGTATCGCACCAGCTATATGTGTTCGAAAATGACAATAAAGCTCACTTGACTTGACTTGACTTGACTATTTTCCAAAACACGGAAGACTTCTCCCTCTTTTTTACTTTACTTATTTATTATCTGCTTTTTATTTACCTTTAAAAATGGGAAAGAACAGACCAGTTATGATTAATCTGATAAATCTTTGTCAAGTATGAATAGCATCTCATAAATATAGTAAGGTATATTATCATATTTGTGTTATTTTTTATGTTATTCTTACACTTCTGAAGATATTGCGACCAGATACTGAATAAAGACGTAGCCCAAATTCATTGGCAACATTTTCCGATGATTTTAGGAGAAAATTATGAATCCGGCAGTAAGATCAGCACTCTGGAGAGTTCCACAGTGCAAGACAAGTGTGATTTGTTTTGCATTGTAACCTTTTATGTCCAACACAATAAGGGATATGACAAAATTATTTTACAGCTGAAACAAATGACTTGTATGCAGATGACTCTCAGCTGTACGCTTGTCTATAAAAGCAGCAAAAACAGGAGAGTTTCTCAACCTTCTGGCTCCTCTTGAAGACATAAAATCTCAGATAGCTTCAGATTTTTTCGTCTTTATTTGGACAAAAGTGAGGTCATAGTATTTAGTCTAAAACTCCCCTTGAATAGATTGGCTCAATACACTGCTCCGCACTCGGAGCTGGTTTAACTGTGGTTCCCACGGGAACGTTCTTCAGTTGTTACACCTCACCCCAGAGCTGCACACTGACCTCTGACCCTATTGATCTCCTCAGTTTAAATTCTACGTCCTCAAGTCAATAAACCATAAAACCAACAAATGTATTTGTATTTATGATGTATGTAATAGAGTTGAGTTAAACGGAACTGGATTTACTACTTGTACCGTATTAATGATAGTCCTATTTATTATTATATGTTTATTATGTAGCCCTGGGAGACTGACGTGAACGGTAAACGTTTCTTTTCCAATGTACCCATGTTAAATATGACAAAAACAATATTTATCAGTATCAGTTACCGCCATAATCTATTTTCAGGACCAAGGACAGCATCGGCGATCTGCGTGGCATGTAAGCTATGTGAGATTCATCTGTCAAAACAAACCCAATCAGATGCGTTCATTACAGCATCATTAGTCTGCCGTGACGCACGTAACACATGACTGGGAATCGTCAGAGCAAAGCTGTGGTCAGCCTCCTGTTGTGTCTCCATTGATTTTCTCTTTTTACTCTGGGAATCTGGTTTGTTTGTTTTTTTTTACTGTGGAAAGCCAATATTCATAAAATGAGAATAGTGTAAATACAATTAGATTGTTTTTATATACAAAGTATACTATTGATTTGTGAATATATTTTGACATATTATGCAATCTTGACAAAATTTTAATAGTACATTTTCAAAATGATGTTAAATTGGGACTACTCAGGCCTTATGTTCTCACCTTTAGCAAGAATTAAAAAAAAAAAAAATAGCAACCAAGCTAAATTTAAAGAGCACTGGTAATGACAAAACCTAATATAGCAATAATTGCAATATGTGCCTTTAATTTAAAAAGGTACATTCTAAAAGTGATTGAATTTTATTCAGTTGGTTGAGACCAAAGTACCTTTACTTATTTGGGCTTTTAGATGTAACAGGGACATTCAGCTCAGTGTAAATATTGAACCAAAAGAGAAAAACAACAGTTGGACAGATGCCTTATGGTATTCCCTCCACAGCAATCAAATCAGGCAAACACTAAACATCCAATAGAGTAAGTAAAAAAGTGGGTAAAAAGAATTAGTGTTCTATGTTGTAATTGTGTGGGTGTGTTTGTGGATGTAAGTCAGCTTAATTTCCAGCTGCTGTTTGGAAGGCTAAGAGCGATCCCTGCGTTGGAGTACAGAGTGACACACTCCGAATTAATTCAGCTGCTTGTTGTGTATCAGTGCGCACACACACTGGGAATACAACACAACTGAGGCGTGGATGTGCTGCTTTTTTGGCTGACAGCTGCACAATGCTTGTCAGTGTAAACAGAGCAAACCTCAAAATTCTGACTTCTTATTTTTGTTGCCCCCTAACTCTGCCGCATTTCTGACAAAGAGAAATAACGACATAACCATTCATTTCAGTTGTGGAAAACTCTGACCTCTACATCGGCTCTGAGGGGTCAGAGCGGCACCGTCCAGCGCTGCGCTGCAGGCTGTGGGACAGCGAGCCACTCTGCACACCCACCACTTTCACACAGACACCAGCCACTCTTAAGGCTGTTAGCATGGTTGGCGAGCACGGAAGTCATCCTTTCAACTCTGGGACAATCAGGGATCAATGTGACATCGAGGGGTCCTCTGGCAGATGTTTCTGCTCTGTTTATGCAATAATCAGTGCAAAAACAGAAAAAGGACGAGCAAAATTAACTAATTGAGCTACCTTGACGAAATACTTGAAAGTTCCAATAAGCTCACGCAAATGGTTGTGATAAAGAGAAAGAGTGAGAGGTTATGTGAGTATAACTAAGAAGCTGTAAAATGCAAATTTATGATAAAATATTGCTTGTAGTTTGTGTGTGAAGTTTTTCACGTTAAGATAACTAATATGATAATGGTATGATTTTGTAGTGCTATAAATCTTTTCAAAATATATGTTGGATTCTAACATATTGGTTTTTTTTGTTTTTGCTCCACTATGTGTATTACATTAGTCATTATTATATCTACTATAATCATCACTTTTATATTTTAAATCCTATTTTTACAGTAAAATATCCTATCTGACCTACTCTTTAATGGTATACTAATCCAGCCATTGATTTCTTTTTCCTTTTTTCCCCGTTTGCCTCGCCATGGAGTAAGCTTTGTTCATGTGTAACAGGGCATAAAATGAAAGCAAACCTCTTAGGTATGCACACGCGTGTGTACGTCTTTGCCCCAGATTTCCAGCAAATGTGAAACAATGAAACACAGATGTTTTCAAAGCATCAAAAACTGCTGCAACTTTCTTTGTTCTATAATGGACAACAAAAGTTTTTTTGAAAGATTTACTCTGTGTGAGAAATAGCCAAACGTTCAGGTTAGATGGAAAATTATAGTTTCCAGGCACAGGGGCAAACACTGGTGTGTGTGGAAATGGTTGGATGTTGCTCGTTTTCCAATAGCCGCAGTTTTGCTGCTTGCTTCTCGCAAATTACATTACACAAACAAGCATGATTAACTCGATATCTCAGGAAATTGAATAATAGTCAGGCTCATGGTTTACTGTGGAGAGTGTGTTGTGTGATTGTTCTGCCAGGGTTCTCTGTTCTGGTTCTGCTTCAGTTGCCAGAGTGGGTTCGAGCCTCTGTAACAGTGGAAAATACAGCAGCCAGTTTCAAGTTCGTGCCCTTTCCATGATTAACAGTATAGTCGTGACCACTGGAAATGTGGTCATGTGGTGGCCGCAGAGGTCAGAACGCTGATGTCTTCCTGTCCAGTGGTGTGTGTCCAGTGCTTTTGAATGTCTTCTTTTATGTTTTAGGTTCATTTTGGTGTTCAGCTGCCTGGTTCTCTCAGTGTTCTCAACCATCCCAGCTCACCAGGACTTCTCCTCCGACTGTCTCCTCATTCTGGTAGGACAATAAAAAATACGTTTGTATATTTGTGTTAAGCGGAAACTCAGAAACCCTGTGAATCACTAAAATCCTGATGTGAACAAATCCCTTCAAACAGTGTTGGCTAATTATGTCAATAGTGTAGCCGGAGCACTATTAAATGTAATGTAAATAAACAAAACCAACTTTTCAATTATTTACTTTGATACTAACTTAAGAATTTTTAGCATAGTTTATCAAATAATCTTTACAAAAATTCCACTTTGTGTATTCTCATTGTGTTGTGCTTTCACAGATAAAATCTATATCTTATCAAGACTTTTTTGAACAATGTGCAACGCAGATGTGCATAAAAAAGAATTTCAGCAAACAAAGTTGTTTCAACTTATATGCAAAACAAAGTCATGAAAGACAGAACAGCTGCTGACAGACCAAAGGGCTTTTCACACTGATGCGTTACCTTCCTGTCCAACAGGAATGTGTGATGATCGTGGTTTTTGGGTTGGAGTACATCATCCGCATTTGGTCAGCAGGATGCTGTTGTCGCTACAGAGGGTGGCAGGGACGCCTACGCTTCGCTCGCAAGCCCTTTTGTGTAATAGGTGAGCATTTTTTTCTTTTTTTTTCTTCTTTCTTTCCTGTCAGCCAGGCCATAGTTAGGGACAGTTCCAGGCATGCTGGTGCACTTTTGTCAGAAGTCATAAGAGTGCAGCACATTTACTTTTTCACTATATAGACACAGAACTCTTTAAGCTGTAGGGATGCTGTCTGCCACTTTGCAGCCAATATGAAATGAGAGATGGACAGAGAAAGAAAGTGAAAGCGAAAATTAGCTGAACTCAAAGACCTGGGCAGAAATACAGGTGCAGTCCTGGATAGAGTAATGCAGTAATGTCCTCAATAAAGTGGCTGCACTACTAGATCAATTCAAAATATAATATTGATTTGTAAAGTACTTTACTGACATAATTTAGCACCCAGCTGTGGGAACAAATATAGCCAAATGTTTCCTGGCCAACGGATCAACCCAGATCATTCCAGAGATAATCACTCTGATGGCAATTTCATTAGTGTCGGCAGGGATTGTAATCAAATGTGTGCATGTAATCCGATTGACTGGAATCCTAATATTAGCCGCTAGCTCATTTTGTGATGTAATTTAGTTTATTTATAGGTTATTTATAGGTCTTGTGTATATCTATATACGCTTGATGGTCCTAGTGATCTTTTCAGTATTAAATCCAGAGCAATAATGACCATGCAAATGTCTTGTTTGGTTATAAAATATTCCTAGACCCAATGTCATGGCTCTGCTGTCAGAAAAGATCCATATGAGACAATTAGAAATTATATATTTTTTGAACCATTGTTTAAAATTATGCAAATAAAAGTCACAAATAGTATTTTCATCATATAATCTCTTATGTGCAGAAGAACACAACTCCTGCTGAAAGAAATTAGTACTGCACTAAAAATGAAGTTTATTCTAAATAGTTTAATTCAGACCAGGGATATTTGAATAAAAGTCAAGTACTTCCAATTACTAAAATTCCCTTCACATAAATATGTGTAATTAGCACAATTAGCTTTTTTACTGTATATAAAAGTATCCAAGGCAAAATATAAAACGTCCTTTATTTTACAGTTAAGAAAAGAAAAAAACCAATTAAAAACAAGTACAAACCGACCAGAACAACCCATTGTTTTCTCTAAAATTAAAGCGGGCCTTTCCTAAGAAATTGAAAGCCTACACTTTAAGTAAAATCATCAAAATTTTTAGAAAACAAATAAAAAAATGGCTCTTTTACAAAAAAAAGTGCATACAGAGTATTGACTATCAGTGAGGCATGAACCTAAATTCCTCTGTCCAGTCATCTTTAAAAAATCAGTTTTCCTCTTCAGCCTTCCTTTTTGTGGAGCAAGCCATGTGAGTGCAAACTGGGGGCGGCAGCAAGCTGTGGCACTCCTGTTGTGCGCTGGCGGTGCAGGGTAAACAAACGATTT
Source organism: Tetraodon nigroviridis (assembly GCA_000180735.1). NCBI lineage: Eukaryota > Metazoa > Chordata > Actinopteri > Tetraodontiformes > Tetraodontidae > Tetraodon > Tetraodon nigroviridis. The sequence continues at coordinate 1,415,168 of CAAE01014786.1, forward strand.
GATTGGATCCACCCAGTGGAGCTATTGCTGTAATAACTGGAGTAGCAGCCCCCGCTGTCTATAGACACGACCGCCTGCAAAATGCTCCATGAAAATCTATTCACCTAGATTTATCAGAGATTGGTCATCGTTCGTTGGACAGAACCATCACCCGGTCCAGATCATGACTGTCCGCCATGTGGCAATGCCCGATTTAGACTGTAAACATATCCTTTCCTCTAATTAACACTTTTTTCGGTTTTCTTTCTACGCTCCAGACATCATAGTACTGATAGCTTCAGTGGCGGTGGTGTCAGCAGGGAGCCAGGGCAACATCCTCGCCGCCTCATTCCTGCGGAGCCTTCGTTTCCTGCAAATTCTGCGGATGGTGCGAATGGATCGAAGAGGAGGCACCTGGAAACTTCTGGGCTCGGTTGTCTATGCGCACAGCAAGGTTGGCCTTATACACACACTCAGGCATATCAGGGCGACCGTACGGCTGGACGATCTCCAATTTAAATACTGTAAAATCACACTTGACGGTGTGTCGATGCACAAAACCCCGCCCCCTCCCTTCCTGCATCATCTGTCGGACCCTGATTGGCTTAGCCCAGGTTCGCACCAGATGCGAAAGCACTGAGAATAGTCGCAAAGCTCCGAGAAGAGGAGTGCGTTTCCTTCCGCCAATTATGTTAGCAGATTGTGCGGTTCACACCCGCAGCGCCACGCACACCTCTGCAAACAACAAACACCATCCACCTCGTGCGTGCGGTTAAATCCAGCTGTAACATTCCTCTTATCTCCAAGGGGTTGTAGCTAATCTGAACCCAGCTGAGTGTGGACCGGAAGAGAATCAACAAATGCACAAAAGTCATACAAAGCATCATTTTTCTGAGTTAATTCACTTTTGTCCACAGTCCCTGAAGTATAAATGCAATAAAGCATCGGGCCTGTTCTTTTTCTTCCTAATCCCTGGATAGTGAAGACACATGAACATCCGCACATGCCCTGAAGCTATATTTCAGTTTTTTATTTTAAGCATTCATTCACAAGGGTCCTATTTACCCCCAGAATTATTGTTGACATTATCTCCATGGTTTTTAGGGTGGCATGGATGGAAAATGCTCACATCCACCACCAGAGAAACATAGACGTAACCGATTCCACTGTGAATTTAACGTGGAAATGTACCAAACATGAAACTGGGGTTCAACCTCTGTCTGCAGGAGCTAGTCACAGCCTGGTACATCGGGTTCCTGGTCCTCATCTTCTCTTCATTCCTCGTCTACCTTGTGGAGAACAAAGGCAACAAGGAGTTTGCCACCTATGCCGATGCTTTATGGTGGGGCACGGTGAGTTTTCAGGAAGCGTGGAAATCAAAGTCAAAGTCAATTTTGTCAATTTCTTCACAACTTAAAATAGGTAGAAACACAAAAACTGGACAAAAAAATAAACAAACCTGAGTAAATAATATTGGCATAAATGGATAAGCTCATTGAAAGCTACGGCGAGTAAGACAATGCGTTGTGTAGCTAAGAATGATAAAATATTACACAACCAAGATCAATTTATTCAGTATAGTTAAAAAAAAGGTGGAGATAGGCACCGGCAAGCCCCCGCAACACCACAGTGTATAAAATCGGGTAGGAAGATGAATGAATGAATGAGTATAGTTAAAAAGTTAGTTACAAAAGTTAGTTAAGTTAGTTAAAATGAATTATGAAAAAAATTGTGTGTGTGTGCTTGCGTGCCCGCGCGTGCCCTCTGGTCCAGGATATATTTTTTTTCCCTCTATCCTAGTTATTGCCGGAAAAACTCCCAGCACCACACACGTCAACAAAGAGAATTAACTGGACGGAGGGAGAGCAGCATGCAACATAGATTTTCATCAGCTATGCACAAAACTGCTGACATGACAACCAGCAGACCATGGCCGCTAACAAGAAAAAATGTGCATTTGTTGTCCGCGTGACTTTAAACCAGATACATTCCATTTTTTTCTCAGATCACCCTGACAACCATTGGCTATGGGGACAAAACACCAAAGACATGGACCGGAAGGATGCTGTCAGCAGGCTTTGCCCTCCTGGGTATCTCTTTCTTTGCTTTGCCAGCTGTAAGTGTGAAATGTTTTAACTTTTTAAAAATGTTTATTGTAGCAGTCCAACTCAAATTACAATCAAAACTTTGAGAAAATCTTAAAAATTACTGCTTTGACATAAGAGCTGACAGAAACCAAAAACAATTATCCCAAAAGTATATTAAATAACACCGGACAACGTACTTTTGATGACAGTTTGAGTTAAATGCATTGAGCTTCAACAGGCAGAACTGATGAAGCCTGGATAGAAGGAGAAACGTTTTCCAAAAAGAAAATTGAAAAGTCCAGATGAACACAAAAATTCTGCGCCATTGGACAGTGACAAGGTGTTCTTCCTCCTCTTGTACTGTGGTGGACTTTCTGTCTGTCCACAGGTATGTTTTGGTCTCAGCGCAGCCAGCTTCTTTTTGGAGCATTTTTTGAAGGTTAGGGAGGTTGATCTGTGGTCGCTTCGAGCCTTGGTAACGTGGTCCTCTCCATCGTTGTCACACTGGCGTTACTGAACATCGTTCTTTTACATAGATGCCTTCCTGTCTGGTGTTTCGCAGTAGTTTAATCCAACTAAGTGACACACATCACAGCTGAAGAGTGATGACATCTTTATTGTTGTTGTGAAGTGCAGCCATTGTTTAGCATTAACGTTGCTGGGCATTTGGTCCCAGTTCTGGGGGGGCGGAGGTCAAAGTGAACAGATGTAATGCAACCCCTCACTTGAAAACCAGACATCCTTCCACACCTTACAATTTTTACTCGACATAGCAGTTAGTTTAATTTTTACAGGGCTTTATTTTGTCAATTGTCTGAAAAAGCTTAGATTTGTGTTTAGCAGACCACAGTCACACTTGGACTGGAACAGAGGTGCTGCTTCTTCTACTGAGTGCTGTGGTTCTCCTGCACTCTTTAGATCAGACATGTCAAACTCAGGCCCGCGGGCCAATTTTGGCCCGCACTACAATTATATTTGGCCCGCGAGATGATTTCAAATATGTATTACATCTGGCCCGCCGGCCCGTTATACAGCGCACGTACCGCTAATACTACAATTCCCACAATTCTGTCCTGGCGCGCCAGACTCCGGAGCGCGAAAACACCCCCCCTCTTGTGTTGACACTCATTAGCAAACCTGCTACGAAGCACACGCCCAAATCCACCCCTCCCGAAAAATGGCCAAACGAAAAATAGAAAACAGAAGCTTTCAAGACAGATGGGAGACAGACTACATGTTCATCGTGGTAAACATCTGGTAGACATCTTTGAGGAGGTATCCAAATGTGTCGATGAAATGAAGCTGCCTTGGGATAAGCTTGTGGGACTGACCACTGATGGAGCACCCGCGATGTGTGGTCAAAAGAGTGGATTGGTCGGCAGGATGCGAGAGAAGATGCGGGAAAAGCAGGCAGGTGAGCTTACAGTTTACCACTGCATCATACACCAAGAGGCCTTGTGTGCAAAGCCTTGAAAATGGATCACATTATGAGCACTGTAACGCAAGTAGTCAACTTCATAAAAGCAAAAGGTTTGGATCACCGTCAGTTCAAGTCTTTCCTAGAGGAGTTGGGTGCAGACCATAGTGACATGCCCTATCACACGGAGGTGAGGTGGCTGAGCCGCGGAAAAGTTGCGAAGAAATGTTTTGAGCTGCGTGAGGAAATTTGTCTTTTCATGGAAAGCAAAGGGAAAGACACAACAGAGCTCAGGGATGAAAAGTTTCAATGTGAGCTTGCATTTCTATGTGACATCATGAATCATCTCGACGCGCTCAGTCTGCAGCTTCAGGGGCGCGCGCACGTCATCACAGACATGTACAACGCCGTGAGGGCTTTTAGAACCAAGTTGCGCTTGTGGGAGAGTCAGATGCAGCGGGGAAACCTGGCTCATTTTTTGTGCTGCCAAGTCATGAAAGAGCAGACCGCTACCGCCGTGATGCCTTTTGCACAGTTCGCTGAAAAACTCATTCTACTTGACGCTGAGTTTACCCGACGATTTGCCGACTTTGAAGCCCAAAAATGTAGATTTGAACTTTTTAGCAACCCCTTTGCGTTTGATGTGAATAACGCACCAAGCAATCTCCAAATGGAGCTTATTGAGCTACAGTGTAATGATCCGCTCAAGTCAAAGTATGACTCTGTCGGTGTGCGCAATTCCCACCTTACCTCCCTGACACGCTGCCCGAACTCCGTGCCCAACGTGCGCAAATGCTCTCTATGTTCGGCAGCACATATCTGTGCGAGCAACTGTTTTCGTTAATGAAAATGAACAAAACACCACACAGGAGTCGTCTCACTGATGAACACCTTCATTCAGTCCTGAGGATTTCCTCTGCGCAGAGACCTGACTCCAGAAATTGATGCACTCGCATGTAAAAAGCGGTGCCAAGTATCTGGCTTGGACCCATGTGCATCATCAGAGTAAATGGACAGTGAAAAAACTAAACTGGATAAATATTATTTTATTTACTGAAGGCATGGTCTGTTCAAAGTTGAAAGAGATATTTTTTTTAGGTGTTGGCCATGATGGCCTGTGATGAAAAGATTTAGGTTACAATTAAAATGAATAAAGTTAAAGATATAGAGGCCTGATATTTATTTCAGTTTTTGTTTTTATTATTTTCTTAAACCTGTTCTGGGTTCAGTATTTAAGCAAAAATTCAATTGTAATATATTAAAATGGTTAATACAGTAGTTTGCTGTATCTCAAAGATAATAAAAACATAAATAAATGAATAAAAAATTGTTTGGCCCTCGACAATGTTCTTCTTTTTAATTTTGGCCCTCTGTGAATTTGACACCCCTGCTTTAGATGCTTGGAGCGATGGTTTCAGACCCCTCTTTAGGTCCATCTTTCCTGTAATTTTCATCGTGCAGACAGGTTGGGTGTCTGCCCTTGCAAACATTGCATGTGTGGCGGTGACGGCATTCCTTCACGCTGTGACCGGGCTTCAGACATCCGTAACACAGCCAGTAGTCCCTCACGTATATGCGTCGATCCTCAAGGGAGCTCTTCATGAATTCGCAGTTGTGGAGCTGATGGGTGTTTTTTTTGCACAAGGTGCAGGGCCTCGGGGGCCTTAGCTTGCCGTTCATTTGTGTTTGTTTATTGTTGCTTTTTGCTGTGTTTTGAGGACTAAAGACGGTGGCCTTTTTTCCTTTTATTTCTCTTGGGATTCTTGGGTGAAAATCATATAGGTATTTGACTGCGTTGCATGCCATGTCTGCTTCTCTGGACACAAACTTGGCAAAATCTGCAAAGGTAGGTGAGTCTCCACCATTCATGAGAACCTCCGAGACCTGCTGGTTCCAACGGGACTCTAACCACTTAGGAATCTTCTGCAGCAGCATCTGATTCTCTTCACTGTTGCTGAATACTTCTGAGCCTTTGACCTGAGGCGTGGCTTGTAGGAAGGCGTTTAGAAAGTCAGCCATTGCTTTCAAGCCCTCGATGTCTGTGGGCTTAATTTTCGGCCATTTTGACAGCTTTTCCATGAAAGTACTTTGGACATGGTGACCATGCTGACCATGCTGACCATGGTGCTGGTTAATCTTCTCCCGTACATCCCTATAATGCTTATTATGACTTTGATAAAATGATCTGGTCTCTTTTGAAGCACCTGGAGCTAAGATTGCAGAGTCTTCTTCAGCCCCGTCTTTTCTGTAGTTCTTACCATGGAGACGGTTCGGGTGGCGTCCCTTGCACGGATCATAGGTGTGACGATAGTAACATTCTTTCACGCTGTGACCTGGTTTTAAACATCCATAACAGAGCCCGTACTCCCTCGCGTACATGTGTCGATCATTAAGGGACCTTTTCTTAAATTCTGAGCGGTTGTGGAGCTGATGATTACTATCCTTGCTAGTGGGGGGCAATGGTGTACTATTGACAGGAAATGGGGTGACAAAGGAGCTTCTGTGGTGTACTGGAGGGGTAAACAATACCTGTCTGTACCATTGTTTGGCCTGTCCATGCGGTCTCTGTTTCACTTCTCTGTCACAGACCTCTGGTGTGGCACAATCAGCTTGCGTGTTCCTTTTAGCCTGTAGGCACTGAGAGGTCTGCATCTCCAGTTCCTTCATTTGTTGCTCTATTTTTTCCTTATGCATTCCTTCTTCCTGCATAAATTTGCACTGAGCCTCTTTGGCAGCAAGCTCATCAGCTGCTTTGGCTCTCGGGGCGGCTAAGGAGGGCTCGTCTTGAGGCTGGCTGAGACTCTGTTCTCGCCGAGCACCCGACTCGCCTTTTGCCTCTGCCATCCGTTCATAGATCATTTTCATCAAGTCTTTGAAAATAGGATCACACGCCTCTATTTTGTGCATCAGCGGGCGGGGCAGTGTGACGCAAGATTTGATGTCATCATAATTGTTCTGGAAGTCTTTCTGCCTCTGTTTAAGCGTGTCTGCAAGTGCAGCTAACTCCTCATCTGATAAGTTATTATTTAAATCCTGTCTGGCTTCTTTTAGTAGAATCTTCCACTGCTCGTGCTCATGAATCAGCCCTTTATTACTTTTCTTCAGTTCCTTACTTTGATGAGTGAGCATCTTCTCTTTGGGGACTGCAGCACATTTTGCATCCTTCATGGTGAGTGTAATCATTAATGACATCCTTGACCGTCAGTTAACTGCTGGAACTCACTGCGTTGAGTGCTGTGCCGTATCAGGCGAAGGTGAAGCTCTTAATGTACCGGGTCCCACCCAGAATATGAACAAAAACGCCGATGATAACAAGGATAATGATCCGGAATTGACTGAAAATCTCTGGATCACAAAAAGGCTGAAAGAAAACAAAACAAAATGCACATATAACACTGTCTCAAATTAGGAAATAATCACCTTATACTTCAAATCTATTCAACTTTCTTCCAGCTTAAATGCCCTTTTTGTCCTTAACTTGAAATGGTTTCATCTTTATTTAACCATTGAGTACATCAGCCAATTTCCCTTTGATGATAAAGGCAGAGAAAACCCTTTACTCTTGTAATAAATCACTCCTAAGCATAATGTACGATGACATGTTCTAAAAGATGTACCTAAATAATAGAGTGGAAAACTGAAAAGACATTTGAAAACTGTTTTTAAAGTGTCAAACGCAGATTTGAAACAAGAATTGGTATTAGCACTAACCTTGTCTCTCCTCGGGAGTTATTAAGCTTTGATTAGACACCCTCGTAGAAAACAAAAATAATCACAGGCAATTTTTTTTACAGCAATGCGTATTTCCTTCTTAGTAGTAGTTTAGTTTAGTTTTTGAAAGTGATAAAAGTTAGTCAACACCAGTAGTATAGAGGGCTGTTGTTATACATTGTAATTTATAATAATATGTTGCTTTGAATCAAAGGTCTCTTTGGCCATTGACTGATGAAAGTTTAGATGTGAAGGCACCCTTGATCTTTTGTTCAAGCTCATTTTTGGGTTACCTAAGGTTATAGTGAGGGGGAGGGGGTGGAGAAAAAGGAAGAATAAATGCTAGCGCGTTAAAGTAAAAAGAAAACCGAATTACTTGAATTCTTGTCGAAATTGTGGGAAATGCCACAATTTCCTCTTTGCTGAAATGAAAAGATCTTTGCGGTTGTGTTATCTGTCCGGTGGCCAGAAGGAAATTAGCTTGAACGGCGGGACAGTTTTCACTTTCTCCCCTCGGCCCAGTGTCTGGTTTCTAACGGTTGCCGAACAACCTTGGTAAACTTAGACTTCAAACAGCACTAAAAGCCAGTTTGCTGGTTCGTCTCAAGTGCACAATGTATGATTTAAACAGGAAACAATGATACATTTCTAAAGTAGTTTTAGCTGCTACCATTAGAAGTTACATTTTGTATCATCTGTGCTAGGGCATTTGTGAAGAATACAATATTACCTTCAAATAACCATCATTATTATCGCTGTTAATTGTTGCATTATATGCTAAAATATCCCAAAATATTTTTTATGCTGCTCCTGGGGTTCATCTGTCGTATTCTGATCTTGGAAGCAGCAGGACAACATCTGGTCCTGAAAAAAACTGATATCTGGGTTTGCGCTGTGAATGCTGCCTAACGTCTGACTCGCTCATATATAAGGTTTTTGCTCTCTCATCAGGGCATTTTGGGATCCGGCTTCGCCCTGAAGGTCCAGGAGCAGCACAGACAGAAACACTTTGAGAAAAGGAGAAACCCTGCTGCCTACCTTATCCAGGTGAATCTGATGTAACGCTTCTCTTAAAGTGATTGTAATGTAACGTTAGTTCACCGAATCAAAGTAGAATGATTAAAGACCCTATGTGACCATCGCTGCTTTGATCTATACACGTACCATCTCCCCAGCATCCCTCATTCTCACTCACCAAACATGGTGTTCATAAAGACAATCTTGCTGTTTGCTCTTCTTTCAACTTATCATTTCCCCTTTTTTCCCACTGTTATCTTTCCAAATTTGTGGACTTAAATGTTGGAAGAAATTGAAAAAATTACTTCATTTTACACAATAATAGTCACTAGAATGGCAAAGACAAAAATTAACTTACAATACTGTCATCTTTCCACAATATTGTGTTACTTCAGACAGGAAAGCATAATAAGATGTTATTAGGATGTTGTTTTAGCAACACAAGCCTTTTTCCATCTTTGTGATGAAGCATAATCAGGTTTGCTCAGATTATATTTTAAGGGAACAAATTAGCTTTGTCCATATTCGAGTAGCTGAAATTACTGAGAATGTCTCTCATTTAATCTTTTTTTAAATAAAATGTATTTAAAAAGACATTTGTTACAGCACGTTAAGAGACATTGGTAACATTCTTTTCTAAATAGCATATTGTATTTTTTCTTTTACTTCTAAAAAAAATTGTCCAACACTGCCAACGTCAGCGGTATATGTGTCACTGTTTTGTCTTTTCCTACATTTACACTGACAGTGGTGCTTGAAAGGTTTTGAATAGCTGAGAATTGTTTATTTAGTATTGGTGGTGGAGGAAAGGCACCTTTAGGCACCCCTGGACTTTGCTTCTTCATGCTTCTCCATCATTATCCTTTATCCTTTGTTTCTATTTTATATTCCCATCCCCTGTTTCCTGTCCTCATCTTCATCCTCACATGCTGATTCAGGCTGCGTGGCGTTATTACTCCACCGACAGCACCAGGCCCGACCTGGACGCCACATGGCGGCACTATGAGAGCCTTCTGCCCCCCCACAGGCATGTATCATGCCTGACCTCTGCCCACCATCAAGATGTGTGATGCACCTGTTTGCTGGCTGGACTTTTTTTTTTTTTTTAATTAACTAATCAGTTTGTTTCTTGTATTCTTTTCTGCTCTTCTACTTCCTCATTTTCTTTTTTTTTAACCCTTACTCTCCCTCTGTCGGGGGCGTTCTTGTTTTCACTCTATTGTTCTTTGGTCTTGTGTGTTCTGCATGTAGTGTGTGTGGCGTAGTTATGCGGCTGATGAGAACTCGGTTTCCATTGCGACCTGGAAAACTCACTTGAAGGCGCTGCACACCTGCAGCCCTACAAAGTAGGTACAACTCTGGCACCTTCGCTCACTAAAATGTGTTTGTAATAAAACAACACAGCATACGTCTTCACACTGATGGAAAAGTGTTTATGGTCAATATGTATTTGGAGAAATAACAGAGTCGTTCCAGGTCATTCACAAGTTCCATAAGATTTTGTTTACTTAAAAAGATTTTTAAAAATATTTGCATGTTTGTTTTTATAACAGGTGATCTAATACATTTGTTAGGTGCTGTTTATAGCACAGACTAATCTGAAAATCCATGTGCTTTGAGCGCAGAATTTTATATGGAAATAACTGCATGAGTGAGCTGTTCTTCTCTGACAAACACTATCAAAGACACCATAATCTGGTCTGTGGAACAGAACCAGCTAAAACAACAAAATAAAGTGATAACGTAGACAGATTATGAGTCACCGATGTAAGCCCTTTTACTGTGTGGAATGATAACTGAATAACCGGGTACATTTCCATAATTCTATTTTTGTTTTACCATACATGGAAATGAGAAACACTGGCATTGCCCCTTGAGGACAGCCTTTTACATTGTAGCGTTTTAACAAATGATTTCCTCTATCTTCTTTCCAGGAAGGAGCAAGGAGAGTCAGCCACAAGGTTTGTGACTGTTGTTTATCCTCTTCTGATGTAAAAAGATTGCATATTCAATATTGTTTCCATCTTTTTTTTTTTCCTTTTCCTTTCGGGATCAACGTGAACTGCTCCCAAACATAATGTCACCATTGCTCGACGTATTCTTAGGGAGGAGGCGATCGCATGAACAGTCAGTCTAGCTAAAAGCCTCAACTGTTTTATTGTTTCGTGTGGAGCTGCCATCTATTATTTTTTTAGATTACTTTACACACACACACACACACACACACACACACACCCCATCTGTTGTTGGTGCCTGTTACAGCTGGTTTAGAAATGGTGTGCTGTGGTCGTTCTTTTACTGGAGGTCAGCACGTAGGCCACAGAGAGCTGGCTGATGTCATGTGTCTGCAGCCAAGGCTAAACGTGCGTCTCCTCTTTTTGTTGGGAACTATATTTCGCTATTTTTGATGTAAGATGCTTTTCGGTTTAGGGTAAATTAGCAAGTGCATTCAAGAAAAGGAAGCATTATTCATTTTTTAATCCTTGCAGTGTTTATTAAATTCACTATATACATAGGCTTACAACAAACCCGAACACATGCGCACCATTCGCTTGAAGTGCCTTGCTCTGTGGCACTCCAGCAGTGCTCTGAAAAAGTCCCAGATGACGTGAAACAGCAAATCACTTTTACTTTTATCTGTAATTCCTACTAGAAATAAGCGATTTAATGTTGGCGAGCCTGGTTCTGGCTGAATTTGCACCATTAAAGGTTGGATGTAAATGAGTCATCAAATTGTGGCCTTTTGTAAAAGCAGCTATAGATGCTCAATTTCCTCGACTAAGCTCAATTGCCTCTTTGCTGCTGCTTCTAAATGTCAGTGTTGGAGTGCCAACTGGAACTCTGCTTTGATTACGTGGGCGCTTACAGGTCTGTCATTGAACTCCTGTAGGTTGGAATAACGCAGCAATATATAAAAAAAGACAAGCGAGAAGAATCCTGAGGCAGGTGAACATATCTTTATGCATCATATGACACATCATTATTTCTCTATCTCCTCTTGGTCTTTTAGTCATATTCATAATAATAAACAGAAGCTACTGAGGAGGCGTACCACATGGAAACATAGGTACACGGTGTTTCTGTTCCCTTTACCATTTTGTTTGTTTTATTTCTCTTTATTTGAGAATGCTGACTAATTCCTGGTGCATGGGCATCTGTAGGAGGCTGTACAGCTAGAGACAGTACAAAATAATGGAACATTGTTGGTGGGGGTTGGGGGGGGCTCGTTTGGTCGGTCTTGCCTGAACGCCTTTTACGCCTGTTGTGAATTTAGCTGCAGGATCGTTTTAGCTGGTTCCATTCTCCTGCGGAACAATTAACAGCTGTAAGCTTTTTTTTTTTTTTCTCTTGACTGTAGAAATGGTAGAGTTTTGCCTTGTGTGCTTTAGCTTCCAGCATTGCATCTACTCTCATGTGCACTCTAAATATCTCAGATGCTAAAGAAAAACGTGTTTTTATTCACACGCCTTAATGCCATTACTCTGAACACACGTCCTAAGCCAGTATATCTGCAAATGCTGTAGATTTTCTCAGATGTTCTGTATTTTTACATTTGAATGCAAACACTGAAAGCAGAAATGTGCTGAGACTCCTGAGTTTTTCTCTAACACTCTTGACCATGTCTCAAGTGTAACGGTTAGTGACGTATCGCTACTGTTTATTAATGCAACCGTATCGTTTTAAGCTGAAACAACCAGGAGTCCTGCTGTTGTGTTGAACTTTGGATGCTCTCCAAACCTAAATATGAAATAATGTCACATCAGTTCTTAAAAAAAAATAATCCAGAAGACGATTTAAACTTATTTTTAGCAGGAAACAATTGATAACACAAAGGAGCATGGGAAAAGTGTTTTGGAGAGATTACCTCACATGCATTAATCCTTGTCATAGGGCTGAGCCAAATGCATGTGCCAGTGCTTGTTTTATTCCTGCTGCATGTAGAGCATATACAGAAATTCACAACACACAGCCCCTGATTTCATCATTACAGTCGTCTGCAACAAGTCATTTTATAAAGTACCCTGATTTTATTACTTGGAATCTCTTGATTTAAACAAAAAATTGTTATCAGGGGAAACCAGTACTGCCAGCGCAAACTAAACAGCCTTTAAAAAGCAATGTTTCTTTATGCCTGAAAGAATGTTAGTTTAAACCAGAATGTGATGACCTGCAAAACACAACCTTCCTTTAGTTCATGGAAAATAGCACAAATATAACTTATAATGTAATGACTAAAGATTTACGTCAGATAATAATGTCCAGTGCAGAAAGTTAAGGTTATATCATAGAAATATTTATAAACCAGTCCAGGGTTGAGGCTGATAAATTCAGCCCGTCAACTACCTTTGTGCTGTTTTGGAGGAAATATGAGCTATTCTCATCCTAATTTATGTGTCTTTTGTGGAAATGAGGTTCCTAATGCACAGGTATGCAGCAGAAAAAGGTGTGAGGCTGAATTCAGAGTCAAAGCATCATACTTAACCGCGGATTGCATTGCATCCATGAAGCTCCTGTTGAAATGATGTGATGCATGCCAACCTTATTTCATCTCTCTGCAAGACTTTGCTCCTGTATCAGTTGCTGAATCTGTTTGATGACTGATTAATGATATCGATCACACATTTTCCTACAAGTTTAGATGATTTGAGATGTTCTCCTAAAAATCTCCTACATGATCCACCTTTGAAGTGCTCCTCACTTCTCCCCATCCCTCTGCACTTGTCTCCCCCTCCCCCCTTCATTTCTTACTCCAGTCAGAAGTTGAGCTTCAAGGAGCGGGTGAGGTTGGCGAGCCCGCGAGGCCAGACCTTAAAGAACAGGCAGGCGTCGTCTGTAAACGACCGACGGTCTCCGGTGACGGACATCAGCGCGGAGGGTACCAGTCCTGCCAAAGTGCAGAAAAGCTGGAGCTTCAACGACCGCACACGTTTCAGACCGTCGCTCCGCCTTAAGAGCCAATCGCGCTCCACCACAGATGGTGAGCTGCTGGCCACCACTTCCTGACTTAGCATTCAGTGTGCAGTGAGGGGAAATAAGCCTACAAGGAGTTAAACAATTTACCATCGGGGTTTTGTTTTTCATTTCTTTCTTTCAGTTATAATTTTCTTGTCTTTCTACACATAATTCCAGTCCCCTTGGCAGACTGCTCTATGTATCCTATCGAAACGGAGTTTCCTGCTCCCTCTGATGTGTTTAACTGAAGAGTTTTGGCCGACCAGTGAACCAGAACAGGCTTTGCCCGCTAATTCGGACTGCTTAGTGGAAGAATGCTAATGTGCTTTTTCTTCAGCCAAACAGCGACGGCCTGGAAAGCCATGATAGGAAGCGGCCTGTTGATGCTTGTGGGTGGACTAATGGACGGATAGAGGCGGGTGTGTTGAGGTCCAGCTGTCATATGAGGTGTCTGAGTCAGCCAGCTGGCTGAGGAATCAATAAGCTAGCTTGCCAATGCAAACTGGTTTGCTGGTTGACCATGCTCTGACTCTTGGTTCACATCTGCATAATCGAAGATGAGACACATTTCCTTTTGTGTGATTTGTGCTGTAAATGCATGCTTCCACTTTCCCACTCTTTTCACGGTATATACGATACTTTACCAAAAGAAATTGTTTTGTTCCTGTTCAAAACCCTTTTGTGCTATATTATCGTTAGAACCTAGGAGCTGTGAGTGCTCCTCTGAACAGCTTCAACAGCAGCAAATCATGAACTATTCATGAAAACACTAAAAATGTAAAGAAAATGAATAAAATCGCCCTTTCTTTGAATATTCTACCCAAAGCAACAGACTCCAACATGGCGGCGGAGGACGGCTTCGATGAGAAGGGCTGTAACTGTGAGATCTCGGTGGAGGACTTGCTGCCTTCTGTCAAGTCAGTGATCAGAGCTGTCAGGTGACAAGACTCTCTTAGCATCATCGTCTTCCATATAACCCTGAGGCTGGACATGCTCAGGGGATTAATGCGGGCCTGTTTTTAAGTCATGTGATGGCTGACAGTGTGGAGAAACAGGACATGTGATTTAAGGGGATTACCACTGCGTCTAAAGTGATCGTGTAACAAGGACAGTGTGTTTGACAGGGTGCCTTCAAACAAACAGTGACAAGTAAAACTTTCAGGGTTTCATTATTTTATTGGGGAAAAAAAAGACAAGACAGGACCTAGTAGAAGTAAAATATACTGTTTTTTAATGTGAACGTGTTGGTAAAGAATCTTTTGCAGCTTCAAACTTCTGTTAACTGTGTCTGTGCTGTATAAGAGCTCATCTCTGTGTGTGTTTAATGCGAGTGACTGTTGTTTGTGTAGGATAATGAAGTTCTATGTAGCCAAGAAGAAGTTTAAAGAGACTCTGCGCCCCTATGATGTAAAGGATGTGATTGAACAGTACTCTGCTGGTCATTTAGACATGCTGTGTCGCATCAAGAGCCTGCAGACCAGGTAGGACTGGTGGCACATTTTGTGTGTGCATGCCTGTGTGAAACACACACATCTGTTTTCTTTTGCATGTGACTATGTATGTATATGCATGTGTGTTTCAGTGTGTTTGTTTCCCTCGTAGGTTGGACATGATAGTAGGTCCAAAGACCCTGAGCGGCCGGGCCAAGACATTTTCCTCCCCCTCGCTGATTTTTTATCACAGCCAGGGCAGAAAGAACGCCACCCAGGGGTCAGAATGCCCCCCTCCTGCTCCATCCCTCACACGGAAGCTTCACTTCATTTCTCAATCAGTTCAGGAGTACAAAAGTGGATACTCTCTAAGTTTCTGCAAGGAAACAACTGAGCCAGAGCGACTCCATTCCAACCACTTGTGCAGCCCAACCTTAAAGATTGATCATTTTGTTCATGAAAACACGGAGAACATGTGACTACAAATGTCTGCAAATGTGGAGACAGTTTCGACAAGCTTTCCACTGAACTGATTGCTGATGAAATGAAAGGAAGTTTCCTACCTCGCGTTGCATGATCGCTGCTGTAATACTGCCGCCTGCTGGTGTGGAAGCTGTACTAACGCTGTGGCGTCAACTTTGCCATCCTAACCTGGTATTAGTTAACCATCCTTATCTGTGATTTTTCCTCGTGATTTTCATCAACACGGAGACCTTAAACTGAAAAAAGGTGTACATACATACTAAAGGTGTCAGAGAAAAGCAACATTAAATCACAAGCTGACCAAATAATGCAACATTCATTTAAAAAGAGACCATATATCAGAGACAAGGCACTGGTTTGTGGTTTCAAAATGAATTCAAATCCAATGTGACTTTTCATTAAATTGTTGTAATTACCAGTCTAAATAAATTTGAAGGTTTCCTTAAATTTCTATAAAAAATATTTTAAAATTAAAATGCTAAAAAAATTTATAACAAAAAAAAAAAAATCACGATAAAATACATCGGTTTCACCGGTGTTTATAAGAGAACATGTGATTACAGTCATCTGGCAATCTGCTGCCGTTTCCTCCTTTTTTTCTGAGGGACCTGGTGGACTTCTGCTGGTTTCCTTTTTTCTTCCTGTCATTACATTCCTACTGCGTGAATGTTTCTGATATGTGTGTGTGTGTGTGTGTGTGTGTGTGTGTGTGTGTGTGTTACAGAGTGGATCAGATCCTTGGGAAAGGCCAGATTCCTCTGGATAAGAAGATTAGAGAAAAACTGCTGTCTGATGGAGACATTTTAGAGGACATGAGCATGCTGGGACGTGTTTGTAAAGTGGAGCGTCAGGTCTGTCTATTTCTGTTTGTCAAATTTTACACACTTTCAAATTAAATACGATATGTTTCAATTTATTTTTCCAATTTCATCTGGTTCTGTTTGCTGTTTCAACATTATCAGTGCCAGAGAAACGTGACTTTGAATCCAGTGGTGTTACGTCAAAGCTGATTTATTCAGATTTATCACCATAATCCATTTCATTCTCCCAGTTATTACTTTTGTCCTCGTTTTCTCTAACAGGTCCAGTCGATTGAGTCAAAGCTGGACTCTTTGCTTGATATCTACCGTCAGATGTTGCACAAAGGCTCCTCGTCCGCCCTGACGCTCTCCTCTCTGCCGCTGTTTGAGCTGGAGCAGACTTCGGACTACCACTCCCCTGTCTTCGCCAAAGACCCCTCCTGCTCCAGCCAGGTCAGCGGCAGTGGCGCGCCCCATTCGGGGGGCTGCGTCACACACTCCTCCTCCAACTCCCACCTCTCCCAGGGAGGACTGCACCTCATCTTAGCGCCATCGAGTGACTTCAATCAAAACACCTCCTCTTCGACGCCTCCATCTCATCTAGGCTCCTCCTCTTTCAGCCCATCACCTTTGCCTCATCATAACGATCTCTACCCCCAGGCTCAGGCTACCAGCCCTGAAAGTGTTACGAATGAGGCTGTGGGGAGCCCTCCGCCCACCCTTACTCCAAACAGTATCAGCAGTGGTGGGTGTGGGGGAGTCAGAGATGGAGGGTTTCCTCTTCTTTCAAGGTTTCCGCCTCTCTCCCCAAACCAAGTTGGCTTATCCAACGCACCAAAAACTGTTTCCATAGAAGCTTCTACCAACATGGAGGACCTCAGTTTAGGTGCAGGGCTGGAGGACAGCGGCATGATGGACAACCTTGGCTTTGGGATGGAGGTGTGCAGGCTGAGGCAGCAGCTATACGGCAGCAACAGCGGCGGCAGCAGCAAGGGCAGAACGAACACTCAGGATAAAGGATCCTGGAAAAAAAACATGAGTCTGGAGCTGCAGCCCCTGGTGTCGCCATCGGTCAGTTGCTGCTCCAACAAAAGTCTGGCAGATAAAGGGCTGAGCAGGTCTGTGTCCGTGGAAGCGTGTCAGGACCTGATGCACGCCCCCCTCGGACACTGTCCAGGATGTTCGGCATAGCCTCTCATCTCCAAGACCCGGGACCAGCAGTGACTCCCGCAGCTGCATCCAGGACCCTTAGGGTACTGGCGGGACTGGAGGGAGTGGATGGGGCGAGAGCGGGAGGCGTTACTGGAGAGCACTGAGACCCATATTTATTTTTCTGAGCCCCTAGAGACCGGGAGCAGATCTGGGTACCAAGGCAACGGTGCATCTTTACCCACTGCTGGCAGCGCCCCAAAAACAAACACCCCACGAATACACTCGCACGTGTTTTTAGTGGTGTATTCACACAAATCCCACTTCAGAGATGGTTTTTATGTAGGGAAGTTGTTATTTTTGTTTGTTTTTCATTCAGAAGAATTGGTACTTTTCAGCTTTTTCAGCTGCATCAACATTTTTTTTTTTGTTTTGGTTTTTAAAGTACAACCAACAAATTTTGTCCTGACGTCTTGTATGGTGGAAACATCCCCGAGAAAGCCCCAAAAAACAAAAAAGTTACAGTTGACCTTTGTTGAAATAGAAGCAGCAAATAAGGATCGAGATTTTTGACACATTGACAGTTTTTTGATGTAAATAGAGAGGAACAAAGAACGTGATTGTGCCCTCACTCTCTTTACACCCACAGTGCAGCGAGGACCCTCCATCACTCCCATAACATGCTGAACATGTGATGGAATTCTAGGCTGGTAGTGCTCTCCGACAAAACGACAACTTCTTTCTGAAATTTGTAAATCACAGCCTTAGCAGCCCCCTGTTTGTTTTTCTTGTACTTGAACCCTTTAGATGGGACGACTGGTTCTTTTTGTTTTGCCATATCACTCAGCAACATGTTAATGTATTCATTGAAAATGTTTTATTAAAAACTACTTTTTTTTTTTTGCGTTAACAACCCCAATACTGTACACACTGCGGTGCCTACAATAGTCAATCCATGGTTTGTTCAATGAATGTTACAGTCCTGCTCTTTTTTATGTTTCATGGAACACTCCCTCATTTTCTGTCGGCCTTCAGAGATTACATTTTATTGGTGCCAATAGTTGTTTATTCTGGTTTACAATAATTTAAAGTCTCAGAGGGCGTTCAACTAAAATGCACAGTATTTTCCAACTGATTCAACCCATCTTTTACTTGCAGTAAATTCTGTCGGCCTAATAATTTTGATTCAATTTGATTTTTGAATGTGACATGAAGTAACGGTAGTATTGAAGAGCCTGCATCACATAATGGGTCACTGTAACAAACCTGAATTACTTGAAACAACCAAGATTTACGATTAATTATTTACACTTTTTTTATTACCTTGCTGTGGTCATTTCTGAGCTGGTGCATTTACCTCTTGTTTCATGCTAAATATGCAGATTGTTTATCTAGAATCAGTTTTTTTTTTCCCCCAACAAAGAAATTCAGATAAGATAGAGAATGTTGCTGAAAGTGGCTTTCGAGCAATCGAATGCCCTTCAAAATGACTGATTTGAAAGGAAAATTTTGAAAACGTGGAGGCAATAATGCGCACACACAGAAAAGCAGCAAGCACTGGTTCGGAGCTCTTCTTTCATTTAAACCCATCACACAGTTTCATCTCTCAGCTGCTGACAATGTAAAACAATATGAATGTCACATGATTTAAAAAAAATGTTGATGTTTTTCAGGATTTATTGCAAGATGAACATACTGAAAATTAATGTTCAAAATCAAGCCTCAGATTGCATCTCAGCCATAGTTAATGTTGATTTTTCATGTATTGTTGGATACTGCTTGCTTGGAATGGACTTGTTGCAGAATGAACTCGTTAGCAGATGCAACAAGCCAAGTGGCTTGTTAAAAATCAGTGGAATACTGACCATAAAACACCTGAGGCCAATCAGATAAATCAAACAATAAACCTTCTTTTTGCTGCTTTTCACCATTCTAAGATAAGATATTTTGCATTGCAGACCACATGTAAACCCAGCATGTTACATACATTTGATGTTTCTAGTGGAGAGCAGGCTGCACTGGTAATGAAGATCCATTCGTTATAAAGGTGCCTTGTTTTGTGATACAGATTTATCACCAAGTCAACGTTATCAGAGTGCATTAGTTCTCCAATTAGAAATGGTTCTGCTGCTCTATTTTTGTCTCCTGTCAAAACTTTTTGAATTATTCACATATCGTTATATGTCCATACAACGGAAAAACACCTTAACATAGTGTGGCATTTAATTTATTTAAATTATGTACACATACCTACACTTTAGTAATATTCCTAGACCTTCTAAGCCTGTAATGTAATGAAAATCCAAGTGAACTTTACTTATTCATCAATAAAAGAAAATCATGAATGTTTATTTTTTCCAGCTCTTAGATCACCATTCATCAAAATGTTGGAAGGATTCAAAGAGGTCAGTACAAAGAATTACAGGATGTTTTGTTTTAAAAGGTGACACTCAAACTTCTCACTGGTTTATTGACTTTATTTTTCAGAGGGAACATAGTGAACATGCAGGGCAACCCTAGCTAACTTTAGCTTAACCACATCTCATCTAAAGATAGAACAAAGCATTACAATATTTGTAAAGGCCCTTTTGTGCCTTCTGTGCAGACTTGGTGATCTTGCCAGTGGTGGCGGTTTTCTTTTCCACACATTTGATCACTCCCACTGCCACAGTCTGCCGCATATCCCGCACTGCAGACCTCCCTGAGCAGGGTTGAGAAAATAGACCGAACGAGTTAGATCTCTCTCTCTTTTTTTTCCCCAATAACCGTCATTGCAGCTTGAAACAGGCCTACAGATCAAAACTTCCCCAGAGGTGGGGAATCGGAGAAGCTCTCCACACACATGGGTTTTCCAGGGCTCATGCCCGACGTGTGCCGTGTGGCAGTCTAGCACTGGAGCGTAACCAGCACTGATCTGACCAGGATGGTTTAGGATAATCACCTGGGAACTACAAAAAAAGAAAGAACAGTGTTTCGGACTTCAACTTGAGTTTTCTTCAAAACTCCTGCCTGCAGACCTGCGAGGTAAACACAGCGGATCGTTCCTGCTGCCCCCAGCCACGTTGCCACGACGAATGTCCTTCACGGATACATTCTTGACATTAAAGCCCACGTTGTCTCCGGGCAGCGCTTCAGCCAGCGCCTCGTGGTGCATCTCCACCGACTTTACCTCAGTGGTTAAATTAGCAGGGGCAAAGGTCACCACCATGCCAGGTTTTGGAAACCCTGTTTCCACTCTGCCAACTGGTACGGCCCCAATGCCTAAAACACAGACAGCGCACAAGGGGCAAAAGTCTAAACATCCAGTACAGAGATGGTCTCCAACAGTCAGAGTTCTGCTCATTCTGGTCCCTCACTGCTTGGTTGATCTAGTACAGCGGACATTTCCAAAGAACCTTTGAACTCTGGTTAAATCGTAAACTTGCCTCCAGACGTCCTGCAAAGGCAGGCGGAGAGGCTTGTTTGTGGGCCGGACGGGAGGCTGTATGGCATCCAGAGCCTCCAGGAGCGTGGTGCCTGAAACACTGCCGTCTTTCCGGGTAATTTTCCAGCCCTTAAATCAGGTCAGCTGGGAAAAGGCAGAAGTTCACTGTTACTTCATATTGTATCCTGAGTGAGATCACTTCATAAATACCATAAAGCCTAATTAGATACGCAGTAGTCTTGTTATATTTACAGTATTAGCTCTTCCAGCAGTGGACAGTGGAAAGTAGAATAAAATATTTGCCATCTTAAATGCAGAAAGTTTACGGAACTATGGTGTACTTATGATGCTAAGTCACAAATTGTGTGAATAATTCCTGCCAGTTGGCCTTTTGTGTATTCTCCGTACTGTTGACAGACGTACATTTGGACTTGGCTCCATCATATTGTCGCCTTTATAGCCGGAGATGGGCACGAAGCCCACGGTGTCTGGGTTGTAACCAGTCTTCTTGACGTAAAGGCTGACTTCCTTTACAATCTCCTCGTAGCGTGCCTGGCTGTAGGCGGGCTCAGTGGAATCCATTTTATTGACGCCAACAATGAGTTGCTTCACTCCTAAAGTGTATGCCAGCAGTGCATGTTCACGAGTTTGGCCATTTTTGGAGATTCCAGCTTCGAATTCGCCCGTTCCTGCAGCCACGATCAGCAAAGCACAGTCGGCCTGTGCAGAAAAAAAATATTTTTTTCAAAGTTCTGTCTTTAATATGCTTTTTTTGCATTTTCTAATCAACTGTCACCATTGTGTATTTATTTTTGTCTGATGTACACACTCAAACTGCACATCAGGGGGCACAGTGGGGCAACCATGGCACAGTCAGATGTTTGGGATTCGCTAATTTAGAGGGAAGTTACACTGAATTCTTTGATTTCAGTAGTAATGGCGGTCAGTTCAAAGGTAATAGATTGCTACTGCAAACTGGACACCCTCTCGTTACCTGAGATGTTCCTGTGATCATGTTTTTGATGAAGGCCCTGTGTCCTGGAGCATCAATGATTGTGATGTAGGGCTCTTAGGCTGTCCAAGCCATTTTTCTGTGACCATATCTTGGAGGACTGAAAATGCCTCCTAGTTGAGAGGTGGAAAATTTTCCAGTGTCGTTTAACAGACCTAAAAGAGCAGTTGAAATATTTAGCAGCTGGTACTAATGGTAGATTAATACATTATTCATTTACTGTGTTAATAAACTAAAGTGTTTACTGATGATCGTTGGTACAACTAAATAATTTGCATGCATGTGTCTGTTGATCTCTGCTCTGCTTTCTTTCTTGTTCCTCTCCTTCCCCTCTTACATGTCCGATCATCAGCATGTCATTTACAAATAATTTTTCAAACATGTATGAAGATGCTTCTTCAAAAACGGAGTCTTGGTGGTTTGCTGTGAGCCTGGTCCTCAAGGAAACTTTAATGTGTTTTCACAGAGTCTGAGCTTCACGCAGCATCCATAAGCCAATGTCACAATTTTATCACATACTGTAAGCTTGTTAATGTCATATGAAATCTGAAACCGAATATCTAAATACTTCAGTGATTTAAAAAAAAATGTCCGAATATAAAAATATTTAAACATTTTTTACAATTGACCAGCAATTGTAGAAAGTTAACATAACTCAGACCTACAGCAGTTCATTTACACTTTTACTATGTAAAATTCTCAACCAAATTTAGCCAAATGTGAATAACAGCTGTCAGTAGAATACAGTATTTTGAATTTATTTGAATATACTCACTGCAAAAAGAAAAAAAAAAAAAACCTAGCAAGAATATTTAGTTTAAATCCATCTTGAGGCGCCACACACCAACACATTCTGAAGTCCATCTTAACTTTTCACTTAAAAATTCCTCTTATCTCAAAGGCATATCTAAACATTCGTTCTCCAATCTGCAGCTTATTTTTTATACCCTTTTTACATCCTGAAAATGTTCTTTAAGGTTAACATCACAAATCATTCATAGAATGCCACCAATGCGGGTATCTGGATCAAAGGAAGATATCCTCTAATCGGAGTGAAGACACCCTTTATTCTGTCCATCAGCTGGAAGGCAGAGGTTGAGGTTGGTGACCTTCCTGTAGAGAAAGTGAAAGGTGTTTGTTCTGGGCCGGCTGTGGAGCTCAGCTTTGATTCGCTGGGGGTGTGTGTCGGGAGCGAGCTGCTGCCTCATCTCCTCAGTGACCAGAAACAGTGCGTACTGCTCAGGCTTTTGGATCTTTAACTTTTGAGCGCAGAGGGAGCAAACCTCTTCTGTGGTTGTGTAAGGGCTGACGAGCAGGGTTTTGGCGGTGCAGCCGCTGTCCACCTGCAGGGCCACGTTGAGATAATTCTATAGAGAGGTGCAAAGTGCTGTGTGAACATGTGGCCATTAGAGAAAACAGCAGAAGAAACGCGCCAGTAACAGTCAAATCACATGCAATTGTTAAATTCACCACCAGATGGCGTCTACTTCAGTTGTTTGTGCCTTCATGAATTTCTTAGCTTTAAATGTGTGTGGGTTCGGGTCTGCTGAGACTCACTGCCTGGATGCTCATGATGCGTTCAGGTCAGGTGAGATACCTGAAAGTCATTCACAGACGGCGCCGAACGCTGGGCGGTGCGACGCCGGTGCCACTGGTGCAGGGTGTTCCTTGCCTCGGAGCTCAGCACCCTAGCTGCCTGCTCCTCCTGAATGTTCTTGATGAGGGCCATAGCTCCATAAGCACTGGTCAGATAGTACCCACCTATAGAATCATGGAGACAGAGCCGTAACAATGTGTGGTGAGAAAAGGACAAAAGACAACAGCCATGGGTGTTTCTCTTCACAGCTAGCCAAGGTGAGATCTCTGCATTCAACTGGACTTGTCAGGGTTTTCTTTAAGAGGTTTTTTTCTTCTCTCCAGAGCTTAAAAATAAAACCCTTGTGGGACATTAGCATGCTACTAACCTGGGTGGTCACCTAAAAGTCGTTGGGAGGGTCATTGACACGGTCGCTGGCAGGATCGTTCACCTAGTTTCACTTTTGGTGCTTCTTAGCGGGAACTCAGCGGACTGCATTCAATGTGAGTGATAAAAAGTTCTTAGTCTACCACCTGTTTAGAGATGGTAGTTCCAGCTTGACTGCCCTCCAGTCGACTGCAGAGATCTAACCTTGAATAGCTGTGACCTGGATAAACGAGATTCTACGCAGACCTGTCTTCCTATCAACCCCCCCACCCGCCCACCCCCAAGTTACAAAAATGGCGCCGCAGCGTCTGCGTTACACGATCAGAAATTCAAGTGTACCACCAAGGCCTGAAACAGAACCTACCCTCGCCCTGCAACAAAGACGGGTCCAACAGCTCCATCATGTACTCAACCTCCATGTCCAGCTGTGGCACGTCGCACTGAGCCACGACGTACGTCAGCATGGGCAGAAAGTCATCGGCACCGTACATCCTGCCTGGAAGGAAGAAGACGGACCGGTATGCGTGGTCAGACAGAGGCAGCAGCGGACCACACCAATGTGCCGCACTCGTTCAACTAGTTCTGACCTGAGTTATCCTGCATGACGGAGTAAATGAGTTTGCACACGCGCAGCAGGACGGACACCTTCTTCTCCGGGGAGTACTTCTTCCTCATACTTAGAAACTTTTGGCGGATTTTGTCGAGAGCGACGGCGTCCGGCAGCACTGCTCCGTCCACTCCTAGCTCCTGAGGTCTCTTGGTCTTTGCCAGAGCCAGGTTGTTCTTTAGCTGCTGCCAAGCTCCACTGTTGACCTGGAGGAATTTACAGAGTTAATGTTGAGAATCCTGGTTAGATTATTATTATTATAGATTATTATTATATTGTTTATTTGAATACAATATGCTGAAATCAGGAGTTTATTAACGTTACCTGGAAATCATGTAACGTCTTCTCGATTACACTCTTCAGTGGCTTTAGAACACTTTTGTGCATGGCCTTCTCAAGCACCTGGTCTGCACAAGATTACAGACACACAGGAAGAATTATTGATGCTGATATTTGCTGGTTAGTAAACCATATCAGCAGATACAGCACATGTTATTAGGATGTATTTATTAATCCTGCAATTGAAACGAATACATCTATGCTGCTTTGTTTCTGGCTGTAAATTGAAATGCGAATCTGAGCCTAATATAAACATCAGACAGCAGCCATCTGTGATGCAGCTGTCTTTAGCGATCAGTGACAGAAGCTATCTACCAATTAATGTTCTTCAGGAGGGAAATGTCACTTTTCTACTTGTATCGGATTTTACAAGGTGGCGATTTCATTCAATAAACTCAGGCTCCCAAATGACTTCTTCTGTACCTCACCCACACAGGCAACAAGGAGCTCTCTGCCCACCTCAGATATGCACAGAATGTTAGATCCACACAATTGTTGCCATTATTGTTTAATGGCAACATCGACACATCCGTTCATACATAAACATCTACGGCCTCCGTTCCAACCGTGGTCGGGCTATTGTGCAACGAGCAACGCAGAACTGAGTCGCGCTGCTTGTCCAAACAACATTTAACCTGCTCCTGCGGAGGAATTTAGGTGCCTTTACAGTGAGTCAGCAGCATATGCTCCGCTTACGCCAACAGCTACGGGTGTGCTGAGTGCTGCCCGTGAGCAGAAGCAGGCCTGAGATCAGTCATACAAAAATGACACTGATCTAGAATCCAGCATCGTTCTCAAGTCATCACAATAACTTTTTCATAGGCTTCTCTTAATGGTGATTTTTTTGGTTATCTTCTGGGAAGTTGTATTTACCACAAGTGGACCTTTGAAGTCTACACATAACCTTATATGCATGTTGTGGACTTTGGGAGGAACCTAGAGTGCTCTGACGCACCAATGGAACATGAACATTCCACTATGTTGAGCACTCCTCCACCATAGCGTTCCTTAAAGGCTAATATCAGCCGTGTGCTCAGTGTGTGGTTACTCTCCCCACATCCTCACCCTACCGTGAGGGTTTCTGTGAGGCACCACAGAACCAGGCTGTCCTGCTGTCCAGAACCAGGAAATCACATTCCTCAACAACAATGAACAACGGATTCAAGACAAGTACAAAGAAATTCACTGTACACATTCTACAGACCGGCCAGTGCAGAAGACTTTGACAGGGGTGGAACTCCTTTGACATTATCAATCATTATTTTTCAGTCAATTTCAATTTCCTTTCTTTTGAATTCACCCTTAGTGTTCCTGAGAGCAGGTGTCAAAATAGGGAGAATAAAAATAACAGTGGAACACAGCAAGCTGGCATTTCTGTAACTCAACACCGGTAATGACACAGGCTAATATGGAGAACCAGCTCCTCCGATTCTCTAGACAATAAAATACTGGCCCAGACAAATGGAACCATTTTTACATTCTTTCCAAAAGCCATATTAGAGAATTATGATTTACCGATTGAAAAAGAAAAAAAAGGAAATTAAGTATTGGGGGGGTGGGGGTCACTGAAACATAACACACGTGTCCATGCAAGTCAACACACGCAAAACTGTGATGTGGCCCACTTACCGATCTGGTCCTCAGGTATGAGTGACTCTAAAGGAGGGTCCAGCTCAGAGCTTTGGCACAGGTAAGCCTTCATCTGCGTCATAAACTGCCTGAGAGTTTGGAGAAAATCTGTCCCTGATGTGTGACAGCCTCGATTCTCCTGAACAAAGCTGATGTAGTCCTGCACCAGGGAGCCAAAATACGAGCTCCTGTCGTGGGAAAGCTCGGTGATCTTTTTGATTATTCGTCTCTCTGGGGTCACGAGGGAGCTGAGCATGCCGCTAACCTTTTGGAAGCGTCCCTTCAAGGCCCTGGGAAGGATGAAAGGCCCTCCACCGAGACTCACGCTAATCCTCTTCCTCTGAGCTTTGGAAGACTGACGGAGACGCATTTCGAGGTCCGTCTCTAAGCCCACCCCGTAATCTACCTCCTCATCTTCGTCATCATTTTCATCATCTTCACTGCTGTCCTCCACTGCAACTTGATGATTAAGGTGTTGGGACCGGCTACTGGTGAGGCCAAAGGAAAATCCGGGAGACGGTGAATAATCCAGTGAGTCAGAAGAAGAAGAGGACACGCTGGTGTCACTCAGTCGTTGGCGTCCCCGGGTGGGAACAGACAGAGGGTCAGTGTGTTCTCCCTCATCAGCGGGTGGGGGTCTGCAGGATGGCAGTTTGGCGCGGGACAGAGCCTCGGCAATGGTGTCATCTTCCATTGCAATATGACAACGGTGAGCCTCCAGATCCAGGTTCTTTGGTGTCGGTGGTGGCAGGTTTGAAGGCGTGGCGACCGGGGAGGTGGAGACCTTGGACGCGCCGCTGGGCCTGGCACCCTTTCGGGGTTGAGGTGCTGGGCGCCTTTTGGAGGACTTCAGTGTTCGCCGGCACGGCGGCTTCCGGCACGCTCTTGGGTCCGGTAGCGGTGGCCGTAGGTAAAGGTGGTGGGGGGGCGGGGCGCCGACGAGGCATTACGCGTCCCCCCCGCCCCCGCCCCGGAGGAAGTCGCAATTTCCTATTCAGTTTGATGCCGTCCTCAAGGCCCTCACCCTCTGACGGCTACTCGACAGCTCGGTCGCTGCTTCCGGGCGTTCTCCGGTGCTGTTTTCAGAATTACCAGCATACGAAGAAAGATGGCGCTCACAGTGATGCTGGCGGGGGCGATGATGGGTCTGAATAAAAAGAGGGTTCAGGAAACACAGAGGACCGCTGGAGTGTCTCCTCTCCAAACGAAAAAACGATCCTGAGGAGTCGGAACGTAGCGTTGGAGGTGCGCTGTCGCTGTGAGCCTTGGCGCATCTGTGCCGCGAGCCCGGATCCCCCCTGCGGTTTCTCTGGGGGCTGAGGGTTCGGCTCAGGGGGCGGCGGAGGCAGTGCCCCTGGTTGCACAAAGCCGAGTTCCAGAATCCTGGAACACAGACATGAAACAAGTAGGGGCAAACGTCTCTCACCAGACTGCTGCAATTATAAACGCTGCAAATGAAATTCCACATGATCTGACGATCTAACTCTGTTAAACTTTATTAAAAAAGAAAAAAAACAACAGGTACACTATGCTGGAATCCAGAGGATTTAAGGATTACCTGTTACTTTGGCAGTATTGTAACAACAAGCCTGAGGTCATCAAATATATCATTCCTAATAGAAAACCTCTGCTAAATTAAATTCAATGATCCCAAATCCTGGAGGGAATAAACTACAGATCAATAGTTTAAAAGTTTCCAGAGAGAAAATGCCCTTTGACACACACACATTAGGTTCAGGAACAGTAAACAGCAGGAGAGCGGTTAAACATTCAGAAGAACATGGACGTCCAAGCTGCGCCTGTACTGCGGTCTTAAGGGTCCCTAAACTTTTTTGTTCTCATGTCTTTCTGCCTGAGTTTATGCGGCTGCTGGCAGCAGCGCAGTGAGCTCTGCCCCATGCTTCTGTGCTGAGCGACAGGGAGGGAGTTGCTCGCATTCATCACAGGGTGGGAGGTGCTGGGAGCTCCACACAAACCAAACAGCTTTGTTTCACCACTCCCTCTTCCTGCTCCGTCTTCCTCTCAGACTCTGACAGAGTACAGTGTTTTCCTGTCGCCTTCCTGGATTTTGAGCTTCATTGGATGTTGAATGAATTTGCTTTTTCCCGTTAGGACACAGTTAATGTGGCAGCAATTTCCACTAAAAAAAGTCTTGTTCACTTTAACTTTAAGTGTGTAAAAAAAAAAAAAACCCAAATACAGTGGTTGGACTCCAGGGCTGATTATATAATTATACGTTCTATTATTAGTAGAAATTGTAATAACTGCTAAATTTGGTTATACATAAGGTCCATATGGTCTATGTATAGAGTTAGCTTGTAACATGTGTGTGTTTTTCACGTGTGCATGTCCAAATTCCAAAACAGAATATGTAACTTTAAATAGAACAAGAGCAACGGGGAGTTTCCCTCCAGGATTAGTTGACGTACCTCACGCAACATTTATTTCTTAATCTCTCCCTTCATGTCAGAAGGAAGGTGAAGCCACATCCACACTCACACATTTTTGTATGTGTGTGTGGGAAAGTGTCTTATGCATATTCTTGTGCGATGAGATTAGCGTGCACACACAATGCAAAGACTAGTGTAACTTTCCACCCGACACTCCCTTCACCCCAACGCCGAGTTGTAGGATGACTGACGCACTGTTTCACAGAAGATGAGCAGGGAAAAAACAAAGAAAAAACAGATTCACAGATAAAATGAGTCAGTCAGGACAGGACAGGACAGGACAAAAGAGCATTTACCGATACCTGCGCTGATTTCCAGGGTGGTTGGTGCCATACAGACTAATCCAGGTTTGCTTATTTAACCCTAATGCACAACTTGAAAAACTGCTGTCAGACCCACCTGTTCCAAGCTGAGCCACTTCTTCTAACTCCTTCTGAGTTGTTGCAGATGCTATGGCCTCTGGCAGCTTCAGCGTGAAAGGCAGGACATCCCTGAATCCACAAAGCACCCATAGTTAACACAGGCAAGAGATGGACTTCCTGAGGCGTTCCTTGGTTGTGTTATATTTAAAGTTTTGTCATAAAACATGATCAAAGCAATGCAGTGCAGGATAAATTCTATGCTAATGCATTACAGGTGAGGTGAGGTGGCATATTTGCTCTAAAAATAATTCCAACATGAGAGACGTCAGCTCGACCTGCTTATTCAAGAACACTTAATCATATCTGCGGAATCTCCATACCTCCGAGGAAACATCAAAACAAACTGGCCATGTGCAACGGCGTCGAGAGCAAAAATAAATATTTACCTGCTGATACAGTAGAAAGCAACCAGGCGGAACAGGTCTGCGAAGCTGATCTCCGAGCCCTCAAGAGAAAAGGCTGCAAATTTAAAAAAAAAAAACATATAAGCAGATGTAGCGGCTACACACTGCCAAAAAAACACCACTATTTTCTGTTAATTATGGAAAATATTGATGAACACGACAAGTGAATTTGTTTAACAGCGTTTTTCTTAACAATGCACATCTATTTGATAAACCTGTCATAATAATAATAAAAAAATGACACACTTCTAAGAGATTTGGCAATAACTTTTTTTTTTTTAAAGTGGTGTTCTTCCAAGTCAGTAAACAGAAGCAAAATAGGCTTGAAATGGAGTATACACATTATCTGTGGGACTTTATTGAGATATTTTTTCAAAGGACGTGGCATTTAAATATTTAGGATATTAAATCAGGTTTCAACATAAGTGAAAGACATGACAATAACATTACTCAGCGCTAGAGGACTTTCTCACTGTAAAGGGTAAAATTTAGTCTTTTTTTTTAATGACAGTACGGGGACTCTGTAATATTTAGGATGTGGCAGCCACCAATGAGGCTTTTTAATCCTGCACGTGTACGCAAGTATGATCTGTTGAAAAAAAAATGCTTTAAGTTGCAATGAAAAAGCAAAAACATAATCATTAAAGCGGTAGAAAAAGAGGACTGAAGAGCATCTGAACCACATGTGCGGGCTACATCTGATCACAGGTCATATGATGCTTAACTGACCCAAAAACAGACTCAAACTAGCTGTGTGGTATATAGTGTCACCAACCACCACATGTTTTTTATGCAGTAGTTTATGGCTTTATAAGGTTGTGTGTGTGTGTGTGTGGGTGTGGGTGTACACTTCTGGTCACACATTCTCATGATTGTGGTGTACATGTCCTTACTGTACTGGCTCTCTCTGACAGGAAAGTGACTGATGGCATTTTCTGACTGGACCTTTTCAACACGTACAGAAAGAACCTTCTTCTGCACAACAGCTTCCTTCCTCACCAGAAACACCTGCAAATGCAATCAAAGGTCCAAATTCGTGTACTGTAGATCACATGGAACATCAGCAGATAGTGCATTATAGTTATTTACCCCTGGCGGCTGTTGGAGCAGAATACGTGTGGCCTCCTCTGCACTGACTGTCAGCAGCAGCCACGCTGGGTGGGTTAGAGACAGCCGGTCCAGCACGCTCATCCTCCTCCTTAAAGAGTCGTACCCAGAATCCCTTTCCTCCCCGACTCCAGCACATTTGGGTGACTGCACATCAACACCGCCCTCCTGACT
The DNA here is from genome assembly GCA_000180735.1 of Tetraodon nigroviridis. Classification (NCBI taxonomy): domain Eukaryota; kingdom Metazoa; phylum Chordata; class Actinopteri; order Tetraodontiformes; family Tetraodontidae; genus Tetraodon; species Tetraodon nigroviridis. The sequence goes on from CAAE01014786.1 coordinate 1,445,725, forward strand.
CTGCAGCCTGGTGGACAGAAGTGAGGGGAGTTCGCCCTCTGCTGGTGGTTTGCAGCCATGGCGTCTACACAGCAAATTAGCATTCCTTTTTTTTTTTTTTAAATTAAAGGAAACATTTTAAAACTAGTCATTGCAGAGTTACCCTTGTAGGTCCATAGGCTCCTCGTCAGTCGGAGACGCCTGCACCATTTCCTTCTTCAATTCCCCGATCTCCTCCACAAATGTGTCAATGAGCTGCAAAAAGGCAGACGAGGAGGATCAGAGGAGGGAGGAAAGAAGACAAAAATGCAGCAGTAGGAAGGGGCAGACCTAATATCCTGACTTTAAGAGGAAAAAAGTGTTTATACCTTTCATTTTTAGACCGATTTAATTGGAACAAGGTGTGAGTTCAAACACACTGACACGTAAAAACTGCTTGGCAAATATTTCAATTTAACTTTATCTGGTACAATCCAAAACCCAATGAACCAAGAAAAATATTTATTTATTTATTTATTTATTATTTCTATTTATTTATTAATATCTTTTAGGTAAAAATAGAGTTATTATAAGTTATCACAATAAGCTTATTATGTTCTTGATCTTGGAGAAATGTTCTGACTGGTCCCTGGCTCATCTGCAGACCTCCATTTTTGACTGAAGCAAGATGAAAGAAATAGCAAATAAGCTTCTTTTGACATGTTTACTGTCCTCACAACTTTTGCGCGGCTGCAAATATAACCAAAAAATAATAATAATTAAAAAAAAACCCTGTTTTTGCCTAAGAAAGTACCAACCAGTGATTGGAAAGGAAGCAAAAAGAGGGAAGGTTCAAGAGGTGAATGAAGGACAAAACTCAGACCTTTTTTTAAGGTAGGAAAGATTTACATTTGGGATTTTAGGTCAAATTCTGAACCTCAAAAGTAAAAATGTTCTTTTCTAAGATGAAGTCAGTAGGTGATCCCACTGCTGCTCTTCCATCCGTTGTGTAGGGTCTGATGTGGCCTGTGGGTCCCCGCCTACCTTAAAGAAGCTTCCACTCCTGTCCTGAGGTCGGAGGGCAGAACCGTGGGCCATTCTGTGTTCCTGGACACCGGAGAACCCTCAGGTCTGGTGTGTGTTCATCCCTGACGTTGCTGGCTAAAGCCGGAGCTCTGAGGGTCCAAAGCATACCGAGGTTCAAACGCAGCCCAAGAAACCTCCGGTTTGGGCCAAAGCCAGAGGTCCAGAGCTTTAGTTTGACACAAATGCCCCCTCTGCCGCCGGCGTAGAGACCCTGAGCTCAGAGAACGCTGCACAACGAAGGAATGTCTTCCAACTGCCCTGATGAGTCAGAATGGAGATCTGGTCACCAGGAAGTCAACTCAGATAAGTATACACAGGAAAGACGATTAAAAGCACTTCAGGCCACAGGCTTATTGTTGCACGAGTTCAAACTTCCTTTACTTGAGAAGTAATTTTACTTTTGCTCAAGATTTTTTGAGAAAAATAAATGAATCCAAACCCTTCTGCAGTTTTATTTTCCCAGTCAAAGCCCTAAACTCAGGTCTTTGTCTGGAACCTAAGTGGCTTTCCAGAGAAGCTAATCACCGCGTTTCTCAAGAGGTTTAAAAGCGGAAACTAGCTGATTAAACTGATGAACGTCAACCGGGTGTTTGTTGAAAGAAAATAAATTCTAAACAAGGTCTGAGCTGCAGGGGCAGAATTGCTCAATCAGGTTCTTAAAGGTCCTAACAGCTGGCGCCACATCATCATGTTGGGCACTATGTTGTTACCTAACGTGCCATTAGCACATTGATTGTATGAATGTGTAAATAAATAAATAAATAAATGGCCGTTATTGGCACTCATTTCAGGGTAACAGCGATAGTGACTCATACTGTAGCCCCGGGGCGTCTGAACCCAGTCCTGCAGCCACGGTCTAGTCCGGTTTTCCGTCTTCTTAGGCAGAAAACAGCTTCTGCCAGGCAAATAAAGCTCCAGGTGAAAGACTAGTCTGCCTGCTAGGTCAGAAAAGCTGCTGGGATTGTTGGATCCGGACCCAGTGGTTTACTGGTGGCATTTGCAAAACCCCAAAAGTCCTGACGAGTAAGGAATCATCCTGCTCACACAGCCAGGACCAGTTTAACAGTCCTCCACACCACAGCTCTGCAGCTGACTGAGAGACCTCACCAGCTCAGCGACTGCAGGTGAAAAGTGCATTCTCATATGCCTTGTGGGCCTGGAAAAACCTGACAACCCTGGAAAGGTTCTTCAAGAATGCTGGCAGACATGGTTCAGGGTTTCGGACCTCTGCAACTCTGAGTTCAGTGCTCCGAGCTTCCTTCCTTGTTGCCACTGGCCTTTGCAGACGCTTTTCGGTTCATTTTCATGATAAATGAAACTCTGCTGACTGCCCATTAAAAAGTGACATTCAATAACTTCCTTCTTTTGATTAAAGCCATGCAGTAAAAGGGAACTTCAAAAAGGCTCACGCTATCATTTGGCACCAACGTTCCAAATGGTGCCCATATTTTTAAAGGAAGCAACAAGGACAAAAACAGAAGCATTTACCATGCCCGAACATGCTTTTCTCTGGAAAAAAAAGAGAAACCCTCATATTTAACTGCAGTATATTGCCAGGAGGGGCAAAATGATTTAATGGCTTATGAGGACTAGTTAAATTTAGGAGCAGTTAAAAGCTGGTGGTCATCACTGCAGCTGGTCCTTTTGGGAAAAAAATGGCCTTCATAAATAAAAAAAATAATGTTGCGGTATCAAATGGGATACGTTTTTGCTCTGATGAATCAACATTTCTAAAAACTATAGAGGTAATGTCACTTTTTTTCCACATTATTAGTTTTGAGAATCTGTGCTCTACATGAATTTTGCAACTAAACAAACACAAAGCATCCACTTTCTAAAAATTAGCCTGAACAAACTTCTGGAAAGATGCAACAACTGTTCTAAAAAGATAAAACTTCAACTTACCTTAAAGCGGAACTGTTTTCCGCCCCCAGCACCATTAAAACGCTCTGGTCTGACTGGAGGTGGCGTTCCAGATGTTTTCCTGCGTGAGGAGCCTCCGTGACCCATTTAATTCTGTCGTTACATGTTCATGTGAGGATCATGGTGAGAAACGGAGGGAGGTGAGAGACCGCAGGAGGAGGAGCAGAAGGAAAAGAGGAGGAGAGACAGAGAGGAGGAGAGCTGCAACATGACACCTCTGTGAAGTCACCCCAGTGTACCTGCATCTATATAGATCTATATCTATCTATATATATATCTATATATACACACTCATATAACCTCCTAAAAGGAGGGTATATGAACAGAGAAGTGTATTCAAGGATGTTTTATGCCTAAATCACTTTACTTCATGTTTTTTGTCATTTTGGGGAACTGAATGCACAATCAGTGCTAAAATATTTTAAGACCTTTAAATAATCAGGCTGTTTTTCAGCAGCCCAGACCCTATGGCTCAGATTTTTTTTATTTGTGAAGTACTTCTCATACAGTATAATTTGTCTGATTTTGCATATTTCGTCACATATGGCAGAGAAAAGAATTACATTTCCTTCAAACGGATCTCAAGCCATTGTGCATTTATTTTGGTTTTGATGTGCCATGCCCTATTTTATCTACGTAACTGTATTTTTTTCTCATCTGAATTCAGTCTTGACTGCCAAAATTGTCATTTTATTGCGTCATTTCTATTATGAAAAGCTCGGAAAGATGCGGTGTTTTGTTTACGTAAATCAGTTTATTGTAAGAAGACCACCAGAAGGAACGTCAGAGGTCTTCCTTCACAAAGATGAGGATTTAAAGACATTTCAACATACATAAAGCCACACTGGAATGAACTCCTGACTACATTCCTAATACTGTATATCACTCAAATATAACTGCTTATCAAAATGTATTACAGCGCCTGTGTTTATTATAGCCTGCTTATCTGATATGTACACTATTATCAAACAAAACCAATCAAATCTGTGTTCGTCTCCATGTCGACTACCTAAAAAAGGCTTATCCTGTCCGCTCGGTAAAACAACGCTCCACTCTGAAGGTGTAACCACTCTACGACGCCCCTTCCTGGTTCTTCTTTCATAGTACCATCAAAAGAAGAATTAAAAAAACCGTAGTTTTCTTCAAAAGCATGCTAAAACAAAGATGCAATACTGAAAATAGTTGTGTTGTTTTGGCTCAAATACAAGTACGAGTGACCCAAAGCATTTTGCTCTCAAGCCTCAAATAATACCCAATCGGCAGAAGAATTCAAGCTTTAAGCTTCAGATGCAAAATGTCACGTACTACCTTATCTTTTCACGTCATTCATTCCAGCCATATTAGGTCCAGTGGTGAGGTTCTCAGTTCATTACACCGACATCTTCCTGGTGACATAAACATATAGTGCATATGACACCATTCCTGCATACAAATGCAAGATTTTGAAGAAGAACTTCAAGATTAACAAAATGTATAAATTACAAGATTATTACAAGATTATTATTATAAACATCAAGTCAGTTTCCAGTACTTGGATGATGTCCTATTGATCAGGGATGGTACATGACGTCATTTATTACATAGTATATGATCTAAAGGACTGAAACTGGCACTTAGACATGATCCTTGAATAAATTAATTCATAAATAAATCATGATTATGTCTCCCCAGTAGCAGCAGTGTCCTTGGTTCACCTCACAACAGACACGCACGCACACGTAACTCTATTCTAAAAATACTTTTGGTTTTACGAAGGAACATTTTTATTATACTCAACTCAGAGGCTAAAAACGAAATCTTTAATATATTACAAGAGGTCTAATTTATAGAAATTTAGAGTCAGTAGTAAGAGGCAACAATTACTCATCAGTTAATAAAGTGCTGGGTGTCATTTTTTGGGAGTTCCCTTTCTATGTAGGTGGCTAAAGCCGGTAAATATACCAGATATGCCAGGAAAAGAGAAAAAACATAAAGTACAGACTATGTTTGTGAATAAGGTTAAATATTTAGACAGCACAACGCTGGATTTGTGGCTAACGACATGCTTCACCGAAGAAAGTGAGAAAAAGGAAATATAGTCACCACATCGTGCAAGGCTGATCCCAGTGTGCATAAAACAATTCCATAAATCAGCCGATATTGTCATAAATTTACCAGTATATACAGAAAAGCTTTGTAAAATACCTTGTGTGCTTTCGTCCAAGTAAAGTAACCAAAAATCCAGCTAAAATTTCTGTGATTTCTCTCTTTGAGACAGTAGCAGCTTTTGCACCAGCCCGAGCGGAACTGTTAAAGACAATTGAGTTCACTCCAGCCATCATCTGTAGCCGACGGATCCTGCGCTGCTAAAAAAAGTTCCTTTCAGCGCCTCTTTTCAAGTGCTTGGACGATGCCAAACTTCATCCCCCTCGTCTATCCAGTACCGGAGGAGGACGGTAGAAAGCGCAACTCTTCAACCCAGTCATGAAAAACGGATAAAGGCTCTGTTCCAAAGCGCCTGGAAACTGGAAAGCAAGTGAACATTCCTCCATGACTGAGAGGAAGAAGAAGAAAGGGATGCGGACCGAGGAGGTCAGTGGATGTCTCGGCACATGGGGAGGTTGACGAAGATGAAGACGTTGAATTCGATGAGGATGGAGAAACAGAGGAAGACGGCGTACAGGATGATGCAAGCCAGACCCAGTCGCCAGTCCAGAGTCCATTTGTTCAAATGAACACCAAGAACCTGCAGAAAGGACAGAACAGAGCAGAACATGCTCAACAGGAGAACGTGAGCACAAATCCAGCCAATGCTTGCTCCTCACTGTTAATATTGTGGACATCTTTTATAATAAGTGCATGATTTTCAGTGTTTTCAATCCTCACATGATTGGAATATAGAAAAAAAAGTAAAATAATGTATTTGCTACAAATATTTCAGAGGATTGCTCTATCCCGTCCTATCTTTACCGCTAACAGCAGGGGGCGCTCTTAACGTGTGCCCCTCACTGCCGAGAGACATTTGTACAGGGCAGGAGGTGTGGATGGATGGGTAAAAAATACTTAGGGATCCTTTTCTGTGCATGACAGTGACAAAAATATACATACTTTCTTTTTTTTTTTAACTATTTTTCTTAAATGTGATAAATACGTACCAACGCAGCGTTCGGTAATAAACTTACCGTGACAAACACTGAAGCTAGCAAGAGTCCCACACGAGAAAATAAGTCCTCTGCTGTTGAGATGAATCTAAAAGAACCAAAACAGATAACAAAATCAATCATTAGTCCAATGATAGTACCTGGATTAACACTGATTAATTAAGACATTTGTAATATTTCACATTTATTTTCATTTTATGGCAAGAAACGGGCTGAGAACATCCCCAGACCAATACCAGCGGAACATTGATCAGAAACTTGCTTCACTAGCACTGAATAGCACCACTCACGTTGGATCCATAGTCGATGCAGAGTGTTTGCAGCATCCAGGGCAGGCCCAGGCCGACTAGAATGTCAAACACGTTACTACCGATGGAATTGGAGATGGCCATGTCTCCCAGACCTGGAGCAACGACAGCAGCACCGTCAAGGTCTGTGCACAACCAGCTGATGACAGATGTGTGACTCCGGGGGGGCGTGGGTCGGCGCATACCTTGTCGCGCAACTATAACACTAGCCATGCAGTCTGGAACACTGGTGCCGGCCGCCAGAAAGGTGATGCCCATGATGACATCGGGGATTCCCAGAGTGAAGCCGATGACGGTCACCTGAACCGATGGGTGGTGGGACACAGATTTACTTCCCTCCTTTAGTATAAATAGGTTCAGATCTTTAACACGATTAAAGAGACCTAAGTTATTAACAGGGGCATCCTTTAATATAGCCTTCACAATATTATAGAAGAGGGTGGTCAGCTTGATTGGTTAGAAAATGGTTCAGACCCCCTCCCCCTTTACCTAGCATGCTAACATGTCCCCTCAAAGTGAGGCCAATTATCATTTGAAGCTTCGTCATCCATCTCAAATTGGACCAATTTACAGTCTTCTTTAAAATATTTTCTCTGTACATCAAGCACAATTTTCACTTAACCTCTGATCCTCTTTTGGGGGGTTTGTTTTCCGCACCACTCGGCCTGCCTGCTCTTCAGGATCTAAAACTCAATGTGGTCCTTCAGGCAAAATAATTGCCTACCTTTGTTTTTCAGGATGTTGTCAGTGTTTTACCAGGACTGGGACCTACCATCCACACCATGATGTAGGAGAGGCCAGCGATCCAGATGGTGGCGGTAAAGAACGATACCAGGAACCATCTCTCCCAGCGGCGTTTGCCGCAGTTGGGCACGGTGTAGAACAGAAGCAGCGACAGCGGCCACATGACCAGCCACTTCAGCTTGCTGCACACTCCGGCTGCGATACAGAATCACGACAATCACGGCTCTTGTTCACCGAGCTCGCTGAGGCTGTTGTTGCCGTACCTGGGACCCGAAAGGGCACCATAGGCCCGTTACCGCCATCTTCTCCCTCTGCTTCGGTTTTGTTCTCGTTGTCGTCGCTTTCGTTCTCCGTTTCATTCCCAGAATGCAGCCTCTGAAGCGGACACCTCCCGTTCAGACCCCGCTCGGTCACGGCCGGGCCATTGTCGCAGCCCCGCCTCCCCGTCGGGCTGGCGGCCGAGTCGGAGTCGCCGTTGGTGAGGACGTTGACGCGGGTCTCGGTGGTGTTGATCAGTCTTTGTCTCTGGGAGGGATTATAACACATTGTTTAGTGGAGCAACACTCCTCTGAATCTAACATCAATATTTTTTTATTTAGATTGTTGAAACTAAAAAAAAAAAGTGCATCAGTGAATTTTTTTTCCCATCTACGAAATCAAAATGTTGATTGATTTGAATTCGATTTTACATCCAGACCATAGCCAATAATAGACAAGTGAGAGTGAGAATAACTAAAAATGTACAAATCAATGGAAGTATATCCAACTAACAACACTCTGCAAGTCTAAATGGAGTCGGGGGTGTGTGTACCTCATTAATGAGCATGCGAGAGGCCATGGTGAGGCGCGTCCGTGGGGAGAAGTGACTGGTGATCATGATCCTCATGCCAGCCTCGGAGAAGGTCAGCTGGTGGGGGTACGCGGACAGCAGCTCATCCACCATCAGGACCGAAGGCTGACAGTGGAAGTTAGCTGCGGAACACGTGCCCATCAATGCCGATCCAAAACAAAACAAAGCAAAAAAACTAGCTACTGCTTCTTACCTTTCTTAAGCAGGACTGCGGTGGCATCACATGTGACGTTATCTTCCAGGTCCGTGCTTCCCGTCAGCCCATTGGTCAGATTCAAAGAGGTTTTCTTCCGACGGTCAAAGTAGCGTTGCACTTTACCGTTAAACCTAAAAACAACCGTTAATGAGAGGAAGCCAGAGCAGAGGAGCTGGATTCGAGTACTTTGGTTTCCGACGACGCGGCTCACTTCATAATGAGGATGTAAACTGCGTACATCAGGATCAGGATCAGAGATTCCCACCTGCACACAAACCTGGGATCAGTACAAACGGGAGCAATTCAGTAAAAAGAACGGAAACAATGGAGCCGTCAGTACATACCAGCACACATTCTCATCATAGATGAACTAAAGAGGTAGACAGAAAGAGAGCAAAACATTTCAGGGTGACCTAAATTTAACAAAACTATACATTTTAACATTAACGAGTCAACAACAGACATAAGCCAGCCCTGCAAAAGGCCAAAATATGAAACTTTTCCTGGAAGTTAAGTCGGTTTTTTTAACGCTTACCACAATTAGTGCCGTCACAGAGAAGGTGTAGTAAATCGAGTCCCGGAGCACAGCCCAGCGAGAGAGTTTCACAGCCTGAAAGCAGACGTGACACACACACACACACACACACACACACACACACACACACAAAGGAGAAACAGCACAGGAAGCTTATTTCAAACACAATGTTTTTATAAAGACAGTGTAATACTGTAAAAGAAATATTGTTTTGTGCAGGAAATGTGGAGGCTTCATTTAATTTCATACAAGTCAGGAGCCCGCAACGCAATGACAAGCTGGGTGGGGTCAAAGGTCACATCTTGACTGTACCAATCCCATCTGAGGAATCCTTCTCTGACGGGAGGCGCAGGCAGAGGCGGAGGACAACAAAGCCTTTCAGCGCTCGCCTGGTCTCTGTTTCACGGCACCACAGCTCTTTATAGAGGGAACCTGCTCTGAAGAGCCGGCCAAAGGTAATAAACAACAGTGAGGTGTAATAACAGGCCTTAAAGATGTTTTCCCAGCCTCCTTCGAGTCCTCTTTCAGAAATCAGCCTTCTGCCTCATTATCTCATCCTGATTACATAACGCGCAATCCGGGATTGCGGCGCCGTTTGGAGTCCAGAGCATTTTTTTTTCCAGAGCAGAGAGCTTATCCTTGTTCTCTGCTCATTTCCATGCCCCTGGTGTGCCAGGCAGCATCAGAGAGTGGCTGCACTCCATCATGTTGTGTTCAGTTTCATGCAACCTTGCGATGGAATGCAGATTTTTCAATGACTTCAGCCAAGTTTTTAAGTGCTTCAACTGAAGCTATGTTTACATACATATCACATATAACTTTTGTGTATTGGCAGAACAGTTTATAGGCAGATATTGTTTGCAATAGTTTAATAACTTTAACCTTTACATATACAATAGCAGAGTAAAAGGATCTATTTTACACCCATCTGTTAGATGGAGGGTCGTGAGCTGGTTCTGGGATCCAGATCCCCAAAAGTGCTCATGCACTTCATTTTTGTTGTGAAACACAAAAAAGTTTCACTGCAATAAGTAAAGTAATTATCTTATTTAGTATATTGCAGCATATTTTTAGAAAAATCTCAGACTAACAAGAACGGTAGAAATCACCTTTACCTTTTTTTCGGTATAATGACTTTAAGTAAATGGGTGACCCTGGGCTCTTTTTGATAATAAGTATACCACACGCGCAGCGGCAAGCTCTACTTCTGTCACAGCATACTGTACCTGGCCTGCGAAGAAGCCACACACGCCGATGATGCACAAGATGTTGAAGACAGCTGAGCCCACGATGGTGCCCACCCCCACGTCACCTTTGGTGATGAAAACACCTGAGGAGGGAGTCACACATGTGGCGTAAAGCTTTCACAGAGCGCCCAGATGACGGTTCATTACTTGACATTTACAGATGCAGTCCAGCTGCTGCAAAGATGACAAACACAGCGCTCAACACGTGCACTTGTAAATACCGTGGCTGTATTGCTCATAGGTGCCACAAAGAGGAGGATTAGCTTACTTTGAATTATTCATTGTTCTATTCTATTTAGGGTAACAATAACTGACTGTTCTGCATTTGAGGGCAGCTTTTTCCTACTTTACATTCAAATAAACACAACATTTACATTTGATGCATTAATTATCTAGCACATGTTACATAAGAGCACTTTAATGGGATTTACTGTAATAAAGCAATGTTTCTTGCACATGCACTGGGCAGAAGCCTGACAGTAAAAATGACACGTCATACTGTGAATGTGGTAATCACCTATGATGGACGTAAAGAGTTCAGGAGCAGAGCTGCCAGCGGCCATGAACGTAGCACCTGCTACATCTTCGCTAAGATGGAGACGCTGTGAGAAATTAGCACAGGAAGAACAGAACGAGGATGTTCATTGCTGTAATTAGAGATCCTGCTACCAAAAAGCTCCGCAGTTAGAGAAAAGCACATGATGATGAAAGCTTTCCTACCTCGCACAGTTTCTCTAGGGAAGGGACAAAGTAGTCATCACAGACAACAGCCAGAGCGCAAAACATATATATAGCCTGGAAAGAGAGTCGGAGAGAATTCACTGTAAAAATTAAGATGAGCAGAGTGACTACTTTTACCTGTATTTCTTAAATATAAGCCAGTTCATTTACAGCAGTCAAACGCAGTTTCTCTCACCAATAACAACACAATCAAATGAACTGACTAAGTATTCCGAGGCTCGTGGGGGATAGGAGGATGGTCCGAGAGGTGCGTTTGCTGCAGCGGGTGGTTGTGGTTCAGAGAAACATGAGCTGGAATGTTAAACCCGTTCTCTGACAGGAAAATAAAAACACAAGCATCAGAGCAGAAAGACAGGATGGGTAGGGCAGAGCCGCCGGCAGAGAACCAGCGGCGGGAGAAGAAAGTCCGTCGGATAAAGATGACAGATGAGGGGGAATGTGTGAGAAAAGGCTTGCGAATTTTCCCCTTAGCAGAACGCTTGTTTTCCTCTTTTTTTGCAAAGAGACAAGTCACTTTTCTACTTTGCAACCAGACTTTTTCTATTTCCTGTTTGCGGGTGAAAGTGAGGAGAACCTGCACACGAAGAAACTTCTAGAAATCAGGGTTCCACTTTATTTAACTAGAAATTCCTCTTCCTAACCACAGGTGTATAACAGCAAGATCTTAGAGTTTCTGTCTAGATCTTTGAACCCAGACCTCTTTATGCCAGCGGGCCGACACCATACGGCCTTTGTCATGTTAAAACCAACCATTTGGAAGAGTACAAGCTGTTACGCTGCGATGATCCCAAGAGGACCTGTGCTGCTGGCATGAGTTTCCATTAGAGACAGTCTCAACCACCCTAAAGAACAAGGGATGGACATGGCCTGGAACATCCAACAAGTGCAAGTCATTTAAAAGTGACACCAGAGACATTCCAGCATGGAATTGACCTCAAACGGAGACTCCAGCTGCGCCACTATGGAGTGGAGGGATGGATGGTATGTTGAATGGATTGAAAAATGCATGAGGGTGGTTTAGTAAAAGAAAAACTGTCCATCAGGTCACCTCTGTTTCGTAATAATTTTACAATCGTATGATTTTTAGGATAATAATTTAAGGACGTTGATTGAAATCGAAAGAGATTCCAAATATACTTCAACAGCAACCTCAAATGGGGACATTTTTGAAAAGTACCCCGTGTTTGAACGGACAGCTGAGAGCAGTAAAACAATGGTGGACTTACACAGAAGACGTGCAGGGCCACAGCTCCTTCTGCTCGCTCTTTGTTTGTGAACAGGTCTGTAGGGAACTCGTGCACGGCTGCAAGAGACAGACACGCATAATTAGGACAGGTTTGATACAGGAAAGGAAAATAGGAAAAGGACAAAGAAGCAAGGGGGGTGGGGGGTGTTAAAAATAGAGGAGAGGATATTTAGGGTACTGCAAGTGGGAGGGAGGATGACGGCTGAAGTTTAGAATTTGCAAACTTAAACTCAGAGGACAGTGATGTTGCGAAAACTGGCTCGTGGCCCCTCTCCACGGACTTCCTCCTCTCTCCAGCCAACAGACCCTTCTCCTCCTCCTGCTCCATGAGCCTCAAGTTCAGTTTCTCCAACATGGAGTAAATAAGCAGCAAATCTGTGATTACCTCCAAACGTGAACTGGACAGATAGAAGGCAGGGAAAGCATCAAATCACAGTAGGACACATTCACTCTTTTAATTAGTTTCCAGTTGTTGAGAATAAATATAATTTCTTAAACATAATTCAACAGGGTAAAGGCTTGACAAATCGGTCAAGCAGACGTACGTGTTTGACTGGCTGTGCCCCTCGTTTTAGCAGAACGGGCTGTTAAAGGCGCACACACACAGTGTGTGTGTGTGTCTAACTGTGACAGCTGGATGTGTTTATCATGTTCTGTTTCCAACCGAAGTGAGCGTGCCCAAAGTCAGTCCAGCTAAAAAAGCCATGTCGCTGGGTAAAAGAACAAACGCTCGTCCTCACTTCCAAAAGACGCGACACGCTCAAATCTCCTCCCCCGAGAAAACACTTCAAGGATGAAGGACGAGATTAAAGTCCCGCAAAATAAACTGACGAACATCTAAAGTACTAAAAGAACCTGCACATAAATATCCCGCTATTTATAATAACTGCCAAATATTGAGAAACGTAAAGGCCAATTTTCAGTGACACAGCGATAACGTCACGTGTTGGATAAAACTGTTCACACTAGTCAGCAAACTCTGAAAACGGTGTTTTATACTCATTCCCACCAATTTTAAATAAGGAGCCTAAACAGCTCGACAGTAAAATTAATCTGCAAGTCGATGAAGTGGTCATTAGAACAAATTACTAAACAAAGCATTCAAACTATACATAAAATACATAATTGATTACAAAGTTAAACAATACAAAAATGCAGTAAAAGGCTGGACTGTTTTCAACAACTATACTTAAGAGAAAAATTCTTATGTAACTGTTGCATAATTTAACAAGTGACTCAGCCTAAACAGTCAAGACATCCAGGTGAAATCAGCCTTTCAGGTAAAACAAAAGCAAGCCCAGACACTACTCGACACCAATATTTCACCGTTAATAAATGTACTTTAAAAACGTACGTCCTTTCTGCCTGGAAAGTGTCGTCACCTAGTACAACGCAACCCAAACTCCATAGCAACAGAGTGTCTCCTTGAAGTGGAGTGTTTGAGTGGTAGAAGGAGGTGGGCAAAAACAAGAAGCTAAAATATCTGGAGAGAAGTTTCCCAGCAGCTTCTGCTCCTGCTTTACTTTCACCATTAGCGATAATGTTGGATGCATACGTGATGCAAATGGGAGCGCATTATTGATGATAAACGAGTGCATAGGTGCCACACTGTATTATTTACATGCATAATACACTTAGATAGACGTATATAAACTTGAGGGATCAGTGAGAGTTCCATCGTTACCGTTATCTTCTTCAAAGTAGAATCAGCACCGTTCAGGGGTATTGCTTACCGCTCGGCGCTGAGAGAGATGGCCCCAGGTGGCCCCGGGTGGCCCCGTTGAGGTCTTGATTGTGTATTGTTTGAACTGAGGGGCTGACACAAAGGTATTGGGAAAAGTCTGTGTTTATTGCACCATCCTGCTCCCCTTCCACTGATTATGTAACGCTCGAGAGAGTCGTTGTCATAGAAACAAATAGGCACCACTGGCTGGATTTTACATTAGGGGTTAAAAGACGAAGGCTAGTGGTCAAACTTCATTTAGAGATGTAAATGGCATGCTCTTATTTGGATGGTGTGTGTGATGATCTTGATGATTTTATTGTAATGTCAACTAAGCGTATTTGATGTAAGTGCAAAGATCTAGATCTGATCTCTAGAGTAGGCTCAGGAGGCTGAGTGTGTGTTTGTGTGTGTGAAAGAGAGACCAAGGGTGAGACAGAGAGAGACCAAGGTTGAAGAGAGGAAACCTTAGTAAAACACTCCCGTTTGGTTAAGTTCATTAGAAAATAAAAGAAAGTCAATTCTGTTCATTAAAACTTTTACTTTTTGGTCAATATTTTTGATGCCGTTATATGCTTCTTTATTAATTTACTTTACGGTTTTAATTGTTATACATTAATTTGGAATTAAGCCTTCTAGGAGGACATTTTTCTTTGTAATCCATCAAAGTACCTGCCCAGCAAAAAGAGATAAGAGTTTACAAAAGAACTGCAGATACTTGTAAAACAGGTTCCATCTATTTAGAGAGCATCCGTTTCTACCCGAATATATTTCAACATGATCCAAACTCGGATCTTTTCAAAAATTGAAAGAGATACAGCACAGCTGGCATGTTCACCTATTTTGCATCTACTCAAAGGGAAAAAGTTCAGTGAAGCGAATTGCTGTTGCCCTGGATAACAACACTTTGGTCCTGATTTAGACATTTTTACTGGGTTTTAGAGAGAAAAACCAGCCTTTAAACACTGAACTTTCTGCACCAGTAAAACAATTTAGCTTAAACACAGAAAAAGATGGACGTGTCTGCAAGATATCAGTGTTTAGGGAGATCGTTTTGACTGATGTAGCTTTAATAAATATTTGCATATTCCATGGCACCAGGCTGAAAGGATAAGCTATAATGTATTTGTCCCCCAAAAGTGTTGGCATGACAACTAAGAGCAGTCACTACTCCAAAAATTAAAAAAAAAAAAAACAAGGAATGAAGGCAGCAAGTGTAACTAAAAATTAAAAAGTGATTAAAATTGCATTTGCCATCCTCTGGGTGCTGAACAAAGTCATCCCGGTGTATATTTCGTGCATATCTGCGTTGCACGTGGGACGCCGGGAGGCCTGCTCCGCACATGCTCAGTGGACGATGATGATGTGGGCTGACACATGGCATGTCGTGAGCGTAGTTACCGTACTGAGTACTAACGGGACATCTAAGGTCTCCTTTCCCCTTAGAAACTTACTAGATAGGTGTAATTCCACACTCCCGTCTTTTAAACCAGCTGACTACGGGGACGCTGACAGTTTAGTCTCTCTGTCTGTTAAGATTGACACCCTGCAGCCTGCTTGCTTTACGTTACTTCTTGATTTGAATGAAAATTTTAAACACACGTTTACGTAAATTATTCTCCACATTTAAACACCTGCAATGTTACCAGGGGATGGAATAACAACTCTGGAAAGACTTGAGCTCTGGCTCCAAATAAAAGTACAAATCCCTGGACCCCTCTTTGCTACCTGGTCTGAAAAAAGCACCCCAGTTGTAGTTCTTTAGTTTTGGGTTTTAAAACTAAATATCTACTAATATATTAAGTATTTTGCACAGTCTGAAAAGGAATTACCGGTATACTGCATTTAAATGATAGATACAAAGAAATTTAGAGAAAACCAGCCACTAAGCCTAGAGATCAACAAGATAACCTCTCTGTATGTTCGATGCAAAGTTGGCCGTCTTCAGTAACAGCCAACGTTGCTGCTTCCTGCATCAAAAATGTCAAAAACGCACATGCACCTTTTTTGATTATCTCTGAGCCGTTTTCACACTTTAATCGTGCACACCAGGATAAAGCAGCTCAACTCAACTGCCCGTTGCTATTTGAACATCAAATAATCAGTCACATATTACATTTATGACAAGATAGCAAGAGTTCATTGTCAGACTTGTCGAGCATCAAAGAATCATTTCTTTGATGTTGAAACATCATCGCTGCTCACCTTCGCCAGCTGGAAGATGCGGTCTTCAATTAAAATTTCATCTACATAATCTTAATAATGTAATCTCATAAATGTTAAAGTGCTTTAATTAGGGTCAGATTTCTCTCTCTCTCCCACACACACACACACACACACACACACACACACACACATAATCCACATCTAGTTGAAGCTAGAGTACAGCTACACATTAGAGATGCAATACTACAATAATAATTTAAAATATTAAAAAATGATGCAGATGGAAATCTGCTGTGGGAAAGTACAAAAATGTCCTAATCGATAGATTCAGGATATTTCTGGTTTGTTGTTAGTGTATATGAGCATTTTTGTTTCGTCAGAGGCCATCTCACCCACGCATAGTTGCTCTGGTTGCCAAATAAGACAAAAGATGACAGAACAAAAATATCCTAGATATATTTCATCATATTCTTCTTATTATTACAATTCATAGAGAAAAAAACCCAACATTTAAAATGGAGATAAGGAGTAAAAGTGTTTTGGGCTCAACAGAACGGCCTGTGGTCCAAAAACAACTGTGTTCCTCTGTTCTTCTACTCTTTGGTGGCAAACAGGAAGCAGCCTTGATGATGTTCAGAGTCAAAACAGCCAGATGAATCTTTGAAGGTGTGCTGAACCACTTTTGCTGTTGGCAAGCAACTTGACTTCTATAATTCAACAGACGGGAAGCGTTTTCTCAGTGTGGGAGAAGGGACACAAAGAAGAAGCACAACAAAAGAACTCGCATGGAGAGACAAACAAATAGTTTCATCCATGGATTGGGGAAGGAGGGGAAGGAAGAAACAGGCAGAGAAGCTGTACCCAGGACTTTCAGACTCGCCAAGATAATTGCTGCGATGGGTCGGTCGCATTCCCCTGAGCCCGGAGTTTTCTCGCAATAACGCAAGATGATTTTGCTCTTTCTGCACGTCATGTGGTTACGGAGAGGCTGCCATCGTCTGCACATGCGAATGCAGTTGCTGTGTCTGGACGGCAGCAGCAGCCCTCTCGGTGTAGTCCAGCTGATCCGATTCCTCAAAGGAAACCACTCTGGGAGCTCCCCGGGCCAGTTCTGCATTCGATTAGCGGAGTTCTATTTTAAAAGAGTGAACGAAAGGGCGATCCTCTGTTGGGTTATTCGATTATTTCATCCACTGGATTATGGCCCTGCGCTCTTCTCTAGCATACAAGCGGTTGCCTGGAGGCTGCTCATGTGACGTGAAGCCTGCGTGACGAACATGTGTGCGGTATTCACAGATGGTGGGTAACCTCCCACATGCACAAATTCACTGTAGAGCAGGGCCCCGATGATAATCAATACAGTCCCTAACGAGACCCAACACCTACCGGTTCACCCCCCACACACACACACACACACACACCACACTTGTAACAGGGAAGCCCTGATTAAGTCATAGCAGCCTACTCTCACACTCAAAATGGAGCAGCTGACCAGTGCTGAGTTGAGCTAAGCTAAAGGTGGAGGATCTTCAATAACAAGAAGCCCTCGACCAGAAGACCCCAGGAGAATATTGCCCCAGCGTACAGAGACAGCTCTGTGTAAACACAGGGCTCAGTTTGCCTGCAGGGGGTAATATTCTGCACCTGTGTTTGCAAATATGTACATGGCAAAATGGAAGGAGAAAAACGAGACGAAGGGAGAAAACGCATCGATTTTAGGTTGCAGGTCAAAGAATGAAGACTGACACACCCTAACACACAGAATGCACTGCACATGCGGCACACTGGGTAAGATTATCAGTTTGGACATGGATAAACAATAAATAAATGATATTTGCACTTTTTTACAAAGATATTGCAATGTTTTTATCAAGCCAATACAGAGCACATTAAAGGTGTGGCTCTAAAATAACCAGATCAGAACATTATTGCACCTTAATGGTTCTCGCTTAGTGTCAAACATAAAACACAATTGTGGGGCAACAGGGCTTTCTTTTTGTGTGCGTTCAGTTATCAGTGTAAACCACTTGTTTTACCAAATAAAAAGAGGTTTGGCAGGAGAGAGTACCCAGTGGAACACACAGTATTCACACACACAAGCCGAGACCTCAAGCACAGTCCAAAACTTCCGCTTTCAAACCACCATTTTGGGTTTCACGATTTGAAGCAACTTGTAGGCCTCGGGAGAGAAGAGGATGGCAACACGAGGACTCTGATTGAATCATTAACCAGCTAAAACACTGCAGAGCGAGAGAGGCGGGAGCATTTCACAAGTGCCTGAAATCAACAGAAGCTGCGGGGTCCTCACAATTAAAATCAGCGAGGGAGATGAAACAACGGGTATGATGGCTTATTCCATGTTTGGCTGGGAGGGAATAATTAGCAAATGAGGCCTTGTCTGCCTGCTTCCCTGGCTTTCTGACCCTTTCCTTTCATCATCCAAGTTTCTGATCAGCAGGCGACAAACTTCAGGCAACAATCAGCGAGCGCCTCGACCGTGCTGCTTCCTCCCGGAACGCAGAGCTCACGTTGAGACGTTTCCTTATCAGCCAGGCTGCTGTGTGACCGGGAAGAAGCGCAAATGGAATTACAATTCCACTGGTACTGGCAACTCTGGAGATAAGTTTTCCGAATTTTTGCTGTAAAAATAACATTTTTCTTCTTTTCATTTCTTGTTTTTAATGGCCCTCTAACTAGCCAGCTAAGTTGTTTGCACCAACAAACCAAAAACCAAACCTAGGAATGGCGCCGTCCACCGACACCGCTTCACCGTAAAAACACACTTAACCTAATTTGTTGCATGTAATAATGTGAAAAGCAGACTATAATGAAACATTTCTGAGCCAGTAGTAACAAGCAGAGGAACCAGCATGGGTGTGATCATCTGATTATCGCCATCATTAACCCAATTAGAATCGAATCCAACGGCTGAGATACGATCCAATGAAACTTCGCGCGTCCGTCGCCTTTAAAAAACCCTCCCCCCGAAAGGTCAGCTCAAGTATGGCTCCCTCATGAACGACGGTTTATCTGGTGGCAGGAAAATGCAGAGTGGGTTGAAGTCTTTCAGAAAATGAACCTTTTATTATTAGAGAATCTTTTCAGTCCTCTGGAGGGTGTCAGGGGCCTAAAGTCACCGGGGTGCACGTTTAAATTTAGCATCAGAGGAGGAAAGAGCAACTACGGTCTAATAGGCAAGGTAAGAGAATAACTCGAACTTTGACCTTAACTCTGCTTTTAGATGACGAGGAAGAGGGAGGAATGAGATTGATGGAAACCATTTTGTTTAATGAACTCACCAGAGATATGGCCCGCCCCCCTGGGCCAGGCTTGTGACCACACAGCTCTTTTATTTGGAGTGGATGTAAGTAACGTGATAATGAAAACCCATTAAATAAATCCTGTCCTGTTACTGTGTGTAAAGCTCCAAACTGGGGTAAGTGTGTAAGTCTAAACAACTGGGACATTTGCGTCTGTCTTCATCAACACTGACCTTCAGGATTCCTTCAGGAACCCCTTGGTTCCTGGGGACATATACCTTCATTTTCTGTCTCTGGTGATGGTTTTAGAGGGCAAAAGGAGATTTTTGGTGCCCATGCTGGGGAATAAAAGATGTGGCTGAGGTGGAGACTGGAGGTAGGAGCGAGAGTGAAACTAGCAGGACACTAAAATCATGCGACGGAGACTGAACGCCACCGGTCGGAGCCTGGACTCGTGGGAAATCACCTGACCTCACAATCTGGGTTACCCCTCATCAGGAAGCCAAGGCGGAGGGACCACAAGAAAAGAGAACATGTGGGGGTGATCATTTGTTTTCTCCATCCTCTATCTGTCTGGCGGAGGGGGGGTGGGGGGGGGGGCAACAGGGAGGCAGATGCTAGCTTGTCCTCCTTTCATTCTCCCTTACCTGGAGCCGTGCAGTTCCTGGATTCTTCACTCTCCGCTTCCTCCAGGCTGCCGTTGTCCGATTTCTGCAGCAACGTCCTGCCCCCGTGCCTTCTCTGGTCCTTGCCGCCACGACCGGACACTTCCAGATCTGGAACACGCGCGTCACACCAAAATGAAAACCTGAAACCGAGGGCTCTATCCTAGGGGCAGGGCACAATTAGCGAGTTGCCGTACTTCTAATCGTTGGAGTTGACGTCTCTGTGACATTAAACTTTGATTCTACAAGGCACAGCTGAACTACCCAGCTACACCAACGCCGCACCGCGCAGGGCAGCTACAGCGGCAAAGCCTTCCAGCGCGCTGTTCTCTTCTGCTATTCACGCGCAGAGGAAAAGAAGACCTGGGAAAACGAACGTGCGACTGTCAGGAGACGTTTAGGGCTCTGCTTCTATCTGCACTACATTAGGCTTAATGCAACAGACCACCATTAAGCACATTATACATTATCAAGCTTTAATATAATCCGGCGTGCTGATTATGAGTTAACAAGAACACCACGGAAATGCATTAAACAGCCTCATGTCGGCTCTTGTTTGCCTCTAATGTGAAACACAGGCATCGAACCAGGAGAGAAGACGACGATGATGCACAAATCACGAGTTCATGAATATTCACTCGCTTCCTCGGCTAATTAAGTGGAGCATCAGGACCAGAGTCAAAGGCAGGGAGAAGAATCAATTCATGCGCACGCGTGTTTCCTCTCAGGAAGAGTCGGGAACAGCTGATCACTGGCAGAAACTTTGCATGCGACCTTTTGCAACCTGGAGTCCAGCAGCCATGTGCCAAAGAGGCCCGAATGCACACAAATACGCTCCTGCACGTGTTGGGCGTGACCCTGACATCCACACGGTCCCAAGGTCCAGGTCAGATGATGACCACCATGACAGCGGAGAAGATGATTCTAAAGCTAAATCAACATAAATAATCAGATTAAAGGGGAAACGTCATCGGGAAATTGAGAGAAAAATAAAAAGTTTAGGGCAGAATCACTTTTAAGGTTATTCTCTCGGGATGTATTGAAGTACGAAAGCCTGCGGGTCAGATGCGTGGTGCTGATTTTATGAGGGCTGATGTCTCACCAGCACCTTCTCCAGTGTTTAACCATTCGCAATAAAGGCAGAGACCCCACATACACCACAGCGCCCTAACGGATCACACAGGACGAACCGGGCGCGCAGCACTGCCCACTGGCTGGTGGGGGTGCGTGTGAGCGTGGGGGGGGGGGGTCACAGAGTTCACAGACTGACCAGTCTATGTCCCACTGGGTGTAATTCCGTCTACCCCAGTAAAGACCGGACTATCCCCAATCCCTGATTAGACGTTTGCAAATGGAAGAATGTGGCCAGCTCACCGGAAGGAGAGTAATTAACGGGAACACACTGGAGGAATCAGCCGTGATGATTATTTTTCCACTCGAACACACACCTCGAATCAATATTCTGAAAACTTATTCAAAGTTAAATCGAACTATTTTACTATCTCAGCTGCAGATTTGATCATGTGAAAATAAAAGTTATCAAAACAACAATAAACAAATAGAGATTTTCTAGGGGTTTTTTTTATGATCATCAGGTATAATAAACCATTAGAAACACCATTTTCGCAGAAAGCCTCTAAAATGTGAATAAAATGCGTAAATGTGGTATTCAGATTGACATTATTAAGTTAATTGAATCAAAGTCATTAAAATGAATAAGCAAGCCTAACGAAGCCCGACATGCCCGGTTTAGAGCCAGCTGACCGCCGGGCCAGATGGCTCCAGAACCGCGTCCAGATTCTCACCTGAGTTTCCCGAGAATCCGGAAAAGCCCTTCACCACCAACAGCAACCCCCCGAACAAGCAGATCTGGATTAAAACCAACTCCTTCCGTCTTTTTCGCCGTGCTTTCACCTTTTTCTGGTTCGGCATCACTCTCCCCGGCTGATTGCGGAGTCGGAGACCGGGCAGAGTCACACCTTCTCCCGCTACAACATCCATGCGATTATATCTAAAAAAGAAGAAGAAAGAAAGAAAAAAAAAAAACGATCCCCCTGATTGTTAGGAGAACCTATTTGCGTGGATTAAAAAAAAAAAAATTCCAGCCGAGTTTCTCGTGGAATGCGGATCAGTGTGAAAAGTTGGAATTGTGGCGCCGGGATGCTGCGTAAAACGCGGAGCTCCGGGCTTCTTATGCCATTTTAACTGTGCGTTTGGGAAGCGAGGCTTGGAGCGCTGCAGGAATCTTCCGTGGATGCGTCCGTGTGCGTGTGTGCGTGCGTGAGCGCGGAGGGGAGGAGACACGGGGGGAGTGGGAGGGTGCGCGCAAGGAAGAGAGCGATTCTTGGGTTTAAAAAAATGGCAGGTTTCTGACATAATATTCAGGCCATTTTAAATGTATGTTGTATTTACATTATTTTTTTTACCCAACGATGCTATTCTATTCTTGATCGCATGGGGGCGGTATGGGCTCTATTCCATAGGCACCGTCAAAGTAAAACAGTTGAATAGTTGGTAGAAAATTCAAGTTTCATTTTAAAAACATGCTCAGCAGTTGCTGCAAAAGTGTTTTCAGATATGTATCAAAAGAGTTAGCACTGAGGAAAGACAAAAGACAGGTGAGGTTAAGGATTTAACTATGGATTACAAGCCATATTTGACAATTTTCTAAAAATTCAAATGAATTAGAACAGAGCTGTTTAAGTATGACATAATAAGACTTACTGAATGGACGACAAGATCAGTCATTGCTTATTTTCTTTAAAAAACACACTGATCTTTAAATACATTTTCAAGTCTTTCCCCCTACATAAATATAGTGTCTTTTTATTGCACATCCCAGCTCTTTTGGACTCAGATTAGGTGTTTTTTTATGCTTTTTTGCACCGCTCGGCCTGTTTTCTCCAACAGCAGGCCTGAGCAGGATGTACAGATGTTTCTGGCGCTCCAGTGAGGAGGGTGAACACAAGCTGAGAAGGTGTCTAAAATGACAACGTCTGTATATTTTCAGATGTCACAGCTTCACTCATCATTTACTATTGTTCTGACCCCAACTATCACATTTATTGGTCCATTCTTTTTTTTTTCTAATACATTTTTCAGAGACTTTTGAAGTTCTTTTTTCAGTCCAAAAAACATGCACATTTGGTTGTAAGGAGACTAATGGTGTGTGTGTGTGTGATGGGCTGGTGGCCTCTTGGGGTCATTAACCAGCACATTAGCAGCAGCTGATAGAAGAGATGCGATATGCTTACTTTTTACCACTCTGAAAATGCCACATATCAGCTTTGATATAAGTAATAACTATCTAATCTTCAGATGTCTTTAAAATCTCATCCCTCGTTCCACCAACGTCTTATCTCAGGTGGGGTCTGGCCCTGACTCAGCAACCTCGAGGCGTTCCCAGGCCTCCGCGAAGATAAAATCCGGTCTCCTTCCAGCTGGATGTGCTGGAAACACCTGTGTAGGAAGGCGCCCTGATGGGGCCCTGACCAGATGCCTGAACCACCTCAACCTCTGTCTCCACCACGAAGCAAACCCATTCCAGCCGCTCGTGTCAGCAGACCGTTACGGTCAGCCGTGACCCATCACTCCTGACCCCAGGTCAGAGCAGGGACAAAGGCCACCCGGTACACGAAGAGCTTTCCCCTCCAGCTCAGCTCCCTTCTTTGTCAGAGCAAACGCAAAACTGCACCTGCTGCTATCTCCTCGCTTGCGTACAAGATCCCGAGATACTGGAACTCGATTTTACACAAAGAAACAAGCACTGAAAAGCTCACCCTCGTGTTATCTTAGTGAGGAATGAAGTTTTGCTGGCAAAGCTTCTCTGCCGCTTGACAAACTTTCCCGATGGTTGTGGGGTGGCAGCGCTCCCCCATGAAAGTGGACAAAAATCCTCTAAGCAGCAGCCAAAGAGAGCACCTACAAGTCATAACAATAATATCACTCTGAAAGGTGTTCACAGCGCAGCCAAAATCCCAGCCAGGCTCCTTCATCGGGCATGAAAGGCGTTTCTCTCTAGGTATCCACCTAAAACGCACAACAGATCAGATGCGTTTTACCTTTATTTATTTAATAAGACGTTTTAGACATATGGAGTCATTTCACTTAAATCCCTGTACACTCTTTCACACAGGACCTTTTTATGCGCTCAGTGGGAAGATTCACCAAAGTACTCATCGAGTTTACTAAGTAAAATGATCTAGTTTACTGGGATTTACAGTTCACTGGTGACCGAAACTGATTTTGTCCTTAGATGTCCAAAGGGAAGAAAGTGTTTTGCTTTTTAAATTGCCTATCAATTGTGAGGTTTTGTTTAAATAGCACTGGAAACTTTTCAGCAGGAATGGAAAAAGTGTTGGGGGTTTTAGGTAACTGTCCTCATTGTGCTATTTAACCCTTTGGAGCGCAAAGTTTAGACTGAACATCAAAAACTGAGTGTAATCGAAAGATGCAAAGTCATTTAAAACAGTCGGGTTAATCAGAACACAAGCCAAACTGCACTCCAACAGAAAACATTGAAAAAAAGAAATACATTTTTTAGAGAGACGCCACGGGCAAACTAAACAGATGATCGTGACAACAGAGGTCTCAAATCGTCTCTGTCTAACTTGCAAAAAGAGCCGGGAGTGGCATGGAGCTGCCAAACAAAATGGGTTTTGTTCCTCTCAAAGGCGCACAAGAGCTACGGAAGAAAAAAGCAAGAGGAAGAAGAGGGGGTGGAGTGGGTGGCTGGTGGTAGTGTGGGGTGGGGGGGGCAAATTAAATCCAGTTAAATTGTTTTTCCATAGCCTGTGGGTTTGGCACAGGGCTCTTGCAACACACGCAAGATGTAAGATAAGTTGCAGCAAATGCAAACCAGACAGAACACGGCTTCAGAGCGAAGGGAATGCCCGGAATTTAACCCACTTTCCTGTGTCCGAGTGACAGCACGTCCACCTCGGTGCAGCCACGCAGAGGTCACCCTGCAGTGAACATCTGTCTGCTCCTCGTATGAATGGAGGTTGCAGGGTGAGGGTGGTGGTGGTGGTGGGGTGGGGGTAACTACGTTGCTGGCCAAGAATAGCTAAATTTAAGAGCCAATGTTGGGTTAGCCAGATGGATTCTGAGAGGAATGAGGGCAAGCACCTCTGCTTTTACACACTCCAATCTCGGTACAGGTCATTAGTTCTTGTTATCATTTAGCGTGCCAGACACGTACGTTCAGAGCCTTTAAAAAAAAAAAAAAAAAAAAAACATGTTAAAAGGACAAAGCTGAGCTGATAACGGTGCTGACAGTTATGTCATACAACAACATTCGGGTGTCTTCTGACTGAAAGACCCATGATGACGAATCAAACGCAGCGTATTCTTAAAGCTGCTCATTAGACTGCGGTCGCATGCGCAAATATTCTTATTAGGTTGAAAGCTGAGGCGTTCAGACGAAGTTAAGCCCTGTCATCATTTTGTAATCACAGGTTTGTATTGGTGCATAAATTAATATCTTTGGAAAAACAAACAGGAGAGGACCAGGCAGATGCAGTAGAACATGTAAAACTCCAATTTTTTATTACTTTAATTGTGAGGACCAGCCAAAATGTCCTCCCTTAGCTAATAAAATCCCCATCTATACTCGGTGGCATGTACAAAAAACACGCACACTTTTTTACTTGCATCTTTCTGAGGACTTTGGGGACAGATTTACCCCTTGCCCCACCCAAACGCCTCACCCTAACTGTACCACAGACCCAAAGCTAACACAAAATGACAAATTGTGCTGATCAACGGTTTATCACATGATCTCTTTGGAAAAGGTAAAAGAGTTTTATAGTTGAATTTCTTACTATTTTATTTACATAGTTGGATGCTAGTTAGCTTTGTAAAATTTGGATGAATTCATAATCCTAACTGATTTATAGGTCTGACGTGCTGTTGCTAACAGGGGAAAAAAAGAACCGCAGTTTTCTATGAAGGAGTGACAACAGGGAAAACTGAAGAAAAGAAAAGAAAAGAAAAGAAAAGAAAAGAAAAGAAAAGAAAAGAAAAGAAAAACAAGCGCAGCGCTGCTGAGGTTCCAGTTCCTTTCTGGTGAGGTTTAAACTTAAAGTTGAGACTGTGGGAGTTCATGAGAATCCTGCTGGTTTGGCTGGAAAGAGGACACTCCACCATCAGATGAGTCAGTGAGCAAAAATTCTTCCCTCTGTGTCACATCGATCAGAAAAACCTGCAAGACAATTACCACGTCAATCAGATTAAAGCGTTATAGTCACATAATCTCACTACAGTGAGAATAGATTTTATAGCCATGAAGAAGTTGTATTCTTAAATCGGCAACACGTCCAACACACAAGTACCAAGTCTAGGAGACGGGACGAGTGTGGGAGGAGGAATGGCTGAGCGGATGATTTCTAACGCTGCCTGAGATGCTGATGACTGTGATCAAGGCTGCTCCGACCTGTGCTTTTATTTCTTCATCGGTGGATAAACCCTAACCCTAACCTTAACCCTAACCAGAAAACAATTGAAAATGTTTTAAAGATGGCTGACTGACTGATTAACTGGCTGATTTAACAGGAGCTGCGGCGCCCAATGAACCTCCTGAAGCAGAGGTGTGCAAACTAAGGCCCGGGGGCTAGATGTGGCCCGATGAATGAGTTCATCGGGCCCGCAGAGCCTTCACAATGATTTCTCTAAAGCCAAATTAAGAGAGTTGTCACCTTGATTGGTTAGAAAAAGGTTCAGACTCCCCCTTCACCTAGCAGGCTAACGCGTCCTCCTGAAAAAGTGAGGCAAAGCGTCATTTGGGGCTTCAGCAGCAAGACGACAGGTGAACAGACGTTGCACTTAGGATAATGTAAAAAAAAAAAAAGCAAAAGAATTTTCTGACTAAACTGAAAAATGTCGCTGCACCTCCAGCTGCTGCACGTCTGCAGGCTGCGGCATCCGTGCGATGACGCGGGCGTGCGTGCCTGCCGCAGAGTTCAAACCGGGAAAAGGCTTCGTCACGGCTGCTAGAAGCAACCTTGGCGGCTGCGGAGGGAGCTGCCATCTCATCTCTATTGTCACAGAACTCCTTTAATTCTGCATGGCTAAACAAACACTCGGAGCAAATAAGAGCAGGAATCGCTCCCCCTCTTTACTGGCGCGGCGTGCAAAAGAAATACACAAACGGGTTTGTCTCTCATGACAGAGACAACAAACACAGGCCAGGAAAGATGAAGCGGGAGAAGAAAGGTGAATGTCTTTTTCCACTCTCGGGACGCTTTATTTGAAGCTGATCCTGGAAATGTTAAGGGCAAATGTAACCATCACCTGCTGTGCAATTGAAGCATTTTTATTTCTGTTACTGTTAATGTTTTGCATTTATTGTCATCGTTCCAGTCTATAAATACATATTTACACATTTACGGTACACTTTGTGTATACTAGTGTGTGAATGCGAGCGTGTTCTTGGCGGTTTGGTGTCCTTACCTTGGTGGCTTAGGCCTCCTTTTCCGATGAAACGTCACCCTCTGCTCCGCTGCTGGTGTTGGGCTCCCGTCGATGCCACTGCCCGCTTTTCTTACTCGATTCTGACGGACCTTTCGAGCGCGTCTTCTCTTTTCTTTGCTGCTGCTTCTCCTGCTTTGAAATCTGGGAAGATGCGAGAAAAAGGAGCTATAGGACAGCACAACCGTAGATACCGGTACTCCGCCTGTCACACCAAAGCACACGTGCTTACACTTTTATGGCCCTCTCAATGAATATTTATGAACTAAACGCAATAAAAAAAATAAAAATAAACTAAAACATTGCACAACACATTATATAACCCAAAAGGTACAAAATTAATAATAAAATAAATAAGTGTTATTCCCACTTGGACACATTAACACCATGTTTTACAAAACCAAGCCTTTCATCTTTGTTAAAGTGGTCAAATCAACGCTGTCCTCAGTATAGATTCATCTGATTTATTAGTTCTTGAACTAAAAGACATTCTTTGACCTGATTTACTCGGCAGCTGCTGCGTGCTTTTTGTGAAACGACACTGAAATCCACCCAGAAAAAAATGAAAGAGATGATTTGGATTTCATCTGAATAATCAGACCAGATCCCTGAACTGGCACCGAGCCCTTCCTCCCTGGAAGCTCTCTGCTTTAACGACCCGCCAGACGTCCAAATGTACAATTCTGAAGCACAAGCGGGTTAGTTCCAGTCTGACCACGACCAGCAAGGAAGCTTTGGGGCTTACGCGCACAAAGATTCTTTTATCATCGATTGCAACGTCACATCACCTCCACCTTAAGCACATATTTAAATATGATCACACTGCATTGAAATTTTAAAATAAACTATTAATATGATTGTTGTTGTCTTTGTTTTGTTCATATGATGTCATTATTTGCTGGCTGTTTAACTCTGCAGTGGACTAAATCAATTCGGTTCAGTTTATATGTTATATGTTTATATTTTACAGTTGTAAAGACAGACAGAAACCCTGAGCAGGACCAGGCTCACAGGGAGGAACCATCCTGGTGAAGGCCAGCTGGACCAAGAAGGAGAAGAAGAGGGAGACAGGACAGAGAGAGTAAAAGAGAAAGAAACAAATATACAAACATAGCAAGTATATACCTAATATATACAGCATATACATAATACAGTATAGACTAAATCCCTGATTCATGAAAAGAAAGACCGTCTTCCGCCAGTCGCCCCCCCCCCCCACTCCTCCGCCCCCGCCTCCCCTGCCAACTCGTAGTCTGTTGGCCGGCCTTTTATTCCGCATGTTCAGCCTTGGCTTTAACTCCTCGGCCCCCGCAGCAACACATCGCAAACAGACAAAATTAAAATTCTGAGGGCTGCTTAATATCCCTCCCGTTGGGCTTACAACCAACCCCGGCAAATGGACGGCGGCCAAAGCCATCCTGAAGCCGGAGGAGAAGAAGAAGAAGAAGAATGTTGGCCGTGTTCTCCGGAGGTGACCAGAACGAGAGCAGGAGAGGTGTGTCCTCACCATTCTTACTATAGTTGTCTTCTAGTTTGGTTTTTATTCGGTTTTTTTCTATAAAAAATGAATTTAAGACAAATCAAAAACTCCCACCATGAATGATGCCAACATGACACCAAAGCTATGCCGCTAATACCAAAACAGATTTGCTTTTTAAGCCTGCCGGAAGCAGATGGCAGTGATAATGGAAACAGAAACATTTCAGGAACTACCACCAGGACATGTGGTTGAGGTCACAGAATACAAAACTCGACCAGTCCCCCAAACCATCCCTCCATCGCCGCCATGAGCTGCCCATCCCCCTGGACCGCTTCCCGGCGAAATACCAGCAGACCTTCAGAGTTTTCACGGGGCAGATTTTAATTGCTTTGTTGTGATCAATGCAGCCAAGCAAAGGCTGGGGTTGAATCACGCTAAACTATTTCAGAATTCCCAAAAACACTGTTTCCAGTCCCTTTATTTGCACAAACAGAAAGCATTTGATGGCGAAGTAATGTGACGGTGACTCAACTCATCACCAGAATGTCAGTGGCTCCAAGATGAGTTACTGAGGGCCAAAGGGCCAACCTCAGCAAACACTCACTCAGTGCCGTGTAAAGCCCCATTTTGTCATGTTACAAACGCAAACTTAAATGTATTTTAGTGGGATTTTAGAACGTGTCAGACTCAAGAACAGAATTATGAACAACGATCTATCTTAAGAACGATAATCTAACAACTTTCAGGTCTATTTTTGAAGAAAAATACGACGGAACTCATCATAAACCAAGCAACAATTCCAACAAAATCATCAGGATTGCCAACTAGATGTTTAAGATCCTTGAGAGACGAGAATCTTAAAAGAACGGCAGTAATGAGAGCATGTGTCACCGGGAGACTACTGCATACTTTGTTTATTATAAAAATATGGATGTTTAACCACACTGAACATAAAAACTGCAGGGAAGGCACCTCCAGCTGTGTTTGTGTTTCAAGGAAAAATTATTTTCCGGGAGAGCAATCAATTGACAAAGAAAAACACACAACACACCTTAGAAACAACAGCCCCCTGTTAATTAATTATACTGGAGGAAGAATGAACCTATGTTTTTATTATTATTGTTGCCATAATCATAAGAAATGATTTTTGCATTTAGGAGATGCAAAAGGAGAAACGAGTTGTAAAAAAACAGGCAGGATACACTGCCCCCCACTGGTAGAAACCCATCTCTATATACGTGAAAAGATGTTTTGAAGTCCAATAAAAATAGCGGATTTCCAGGATCCCCAAATCAGCCAACACCATTAATGTAACATTATTAAAACGGTGCAAAATGAAACAATGTAATACAATTTTAGGTGAAGAGTTCTGCTGAATCTACCTATAAGTGATTTCAATAAATACAGACAGAGCTAGAATCAAACCTACCAGTTTGGGGTCGGTGGGGGCAGACGGTGAAGTCAGCTCAATAGTAACCGGGCCGTCGTTTTGGATGTTGACCTGCATTTTGGCCCCAAACTTGCCATCTAAAACATAATAGAGAGACATAATTAATGTCGCAAATTAAAATATCAGTCATTTTGCTTTTTAGTGGAGGCCTGAGTCATGAAAATGTAGAATAATGAGACATTCAGGAGGGGAAAAAAAAGCTGTAAGAGGACAGGAAGATTTATTAAAAATGTTCTTTTCTTTACTGGGTCTGGGAGATTAATGACACTATCTGCTAAGTCAAGTTGTTAGCTGTAGGGGCAAAGCGCTGCATCATCATATTTCCTCTCTTGCAGGAGGGCAGACCAGTCAAGCAGCTTTTCTTTTTTCCTCTCTTGCTGGAACAAGGTTGTCCCCACATTTTGTCCCCAGTGGGGTGACCCAATTTACCGCCACTGCGCAGAGAACCGACAGCTCTTTCGTCCACACAATTAATTGTGAAATCCTACCCAGAAAGTTGGGGGCAAATCAAATTATTGAGCGATGTGAGTTTCTAGAGGAAAGCAGCGATGTCTTGGGCGTATGTCCAGAAGCCTGCTTCCAGTAAGTAAAGGTTTATGCCGCTATGTTGGGAATTTTGAGGCAATGACCTTTTGCCTTCAGAAATCATATGGGGAAGGATGTACGTGGGGGAAAATGACCCCACCCTTAATGTGCTCAGGTTTGTAGATGCTCCTCATGTTCTCCAGAATGTGGCTGTAGAAGGGCTGGGCCAACTCTGCAGGCATGGCTGCGTGGAAGTCCGGCTTGTTGCCTTTCAGCATGCACTGCAGCGTGAACTGGCTCACACACAGCACCTCGTAGTCCAGATCCATGACGCTCTTGCTCCACGCACGGCCATTCTCATCTGCAAACAGCCGCAGGTTCAAGATTTTGCGTATCCTAAAAACAAAGGGAGAGAAAAAAAAGATAAAGTGAAAGAATCAGCATGTTTGAGAATGTATTTCTCCACTGCGGTGGTTTTAGGTGGCGTCTCACATGTAGTCTGCGTCACTCTGGGTGTCCTCCGCTGATATTCCGAGCAGGACACACAGACCTCGTCCTATGGAGCTGACCTGCTCATCTCCCACTGCAGGAAATCAGTGAGCACAGCCATGGCGTCTTGGCACTTTCATTCGTTTAAGCGCTAACGCAGAGTTAAGTAGAAACTAGCGCCGTTCAAAGTTTGCCTCGACAAGAAACACTGGCAAATATAGAAAACTACCATCTCGTCAGTTTTTAACAGCTGCTTACCGCACACGGAGGCTCTGACGACCCTCTGAACGACCGCTTTCATTGCGCTCCTGCTGTCAAACCGGCTTCAAGACGTCTGTGACGCAACTTCCGCTTTGTATGTGCCAGACAAACGCGGTGCTGCCCCCTAGCGGCTGATTCTGGTCCTCATTTAATTACTACAAACTTGGTGGCTCTTGCCCCACTGGACAAGGTAAAAAACTAAAAAAATATATATTAAAGGCCAAAATCTAAGTTTGTTATAATATTTGGGGAATAGTTGTCTACAGTCAGAAAATAATTGCCCTTTCGTGTGAACTGGCTACTTCATTAGCCATGTTGGGAACCATACACTACTGTTAAACAGGACGTATTTATTATGGGCATCAATCACAGCAACTGGAACAGCTCCTACTCAGAAGCCATGGCAGAAGTAAACATGTTTAGCAAGCATGCCCCCCAGTGAAACTCAAATGGACATTTGAGTATTTTTTTTAAAGAATATCTTCTTATCCATAAAAGCAGTACATCAGAGTGCAATTCAGACGGGTCTGGCATCCATGGAGGCTGTTACTTGTCTCCAGTTCCAGGTTCACTGCCGAGAGACTGGATAAAGTTGTAAATCCTTGTCGTGAAAGGGACAAAGTCTTTCTTGTAGATGATGACAGTTTTGGAGTGAGGAGTCTTGTACACAACTGTATTTTCTCCGTCTGGCTCCTGTAACTGTTCTGGATTTTCCATTAAGACTGAGAAGACACATAGAAATTGTATCAGTGTACTAAATACAATTATTTTCAAATACTTTCCTGTAAAAGACCATTGTTGCAAGTTAAACATAAACCTCCCTCTATCGAAGTACCAAAGCCAAAAACTATATAGCGTTAATTTTAATGTTGCGATGATTTCCACAGCTGGTTTAAGAAATCAGACAGCTGTCCCCTAAAATTTCAATGATTTACGTGGGATCAATGCAAATGTCTACCAGATGTATACAAAGGGACATAAATACAAACGAATTTATTAAAACCCCTGATACATAACAAAAACGAAGTTTTTATAACTATTGTTGATAATAATTTCATTTTTGGAATTAGATAAAAACTGTGTGCAACTCACCTGGTTTGTCATCATATCGACCTGTGTACTTGAAGAAGGCGTATGATCCCATCATGCCCCACACACCGACGGCATAAACGATCGACATTCGTTTGTTCCACTTCGACACATCTTTTAACGACATGACAGCGCTATCTGTCTTTATTGTTTCAATGATTGTTATTGCTAATGGGTGCCTTAATCAGCACGCCGCCATGTCGACCCAGAAGTCCGATTTTTTTCTTCTTCTTTTTTCTTTTGATTCTTCTTCTTCTTCTTCTTCTTCTTCTTCTTCTTTGTGGGTTTTCTTGGTTGGCAAACAACAAATTGGTGCATTACCGCCATCAATTGGACGGAGTGTGGATCGGCATGATTCTTCTTTCTTTTATTTTCAGAATTCGATTGTCAACCACACGGTGCAATAGCGCCACCAAGTGTCCGCTCGTATGAATGCTGTCCGTGAACAGTAAAGAGGCACTGTACACCACCTTCAAATCATGCTGAAAACTCATATCTGTGGATGGAGTGTGGATCAGGATGATTTTTCTTTCTGGTGTCTTGCTGGTGCCCTTAAAAACCTGCACACTCAGATATATTGTGTCTGCATTTTTTTCCCCCAAATTAAATTATTTTGTGCATTTATACTTGTGCCTCTTTGTCTCTCCTGTTTGTGAGGTGACCTTGAAAGCCTTGAATGCCCAATAGCAGCAGTAGTAGTAGTAGTAGTAGTAGTAATAGTATTAGTATACAAAAATGTGCTTCATTTGCCCATGTATTTGCTTTTTTTGTTTCTAGGATGTCTTAAACTGTGAACTCTTCTCAAGTAACATCCCCTTTCTTTGTCTGAACTTGTTGACTGAGTCAGTGAGTCAGGATAAATGCCTCTAAGACCTCTTTCACTAGACCATTTCATTGTAAACTCACGGCAAGCTGTCATGTGTCAGCAGGAAAGACTAAGTTTATTCGTTCTCTGGAGACGTCACGTCATTGAATGAAGTGATTCTTTTTTTGGAACGAAAGGTAAATAAATTAAAACTTTCATAATTTATCTGTAATAAAATGTGGGCTCTGAATGATAACCTGTGAATGTTTAGATATAAAATGTATGCATTACATAACTGTACCAAAAAGGCAACAATTGCAGTGACAACAAAGTATTTGATATTTACTGCCTAACACTGATAGAACTTCGCAGGGGGTCTGAGAGATATTTAGAATTTTAATTCCTGTGCATATGTTGTATTAATCAAGCTATTATCAAGATAAATAACTTTTTCTTGAATGCACGTGGGGAAATTTTCCACAAGCAGAGCATATTTGCCATTTTATTGTTGCATTTTACCAGTTCCGAGTCAGTGTTTATCATTTTGTGGCGTGATAGTCTTGCTGATTGTTTTGACACCTGCAGGAAGCTTTACGGTTGGTTATCACCAGGAGCTTTGCCCTTATCCTCTACTGAGATTTTAAAAAAAAAAAAGAAAATTGTGATTGAAAAGACTAGTAGAGATCAGAGCAAAACAACAGGTCACATGCACAGATGGATCACTGCAGTGATAATGTATTTTTTGAAAGTTGCCCCTAAAATATTTTGGCCTGTGCTCCTTTTTAGTGTGCAAATCCTCTGAATTATGTTTCTCACTAATGTTATTTTATATGATTCATTTATTTTATTTGGTCACCTAAACACCGCTATAACGGTACTATATTTTAAATAGTAAAACACAAAATTGCCTTTTTTTTGTTTTAATATCTACAGATATTTCTCTAATGACACTTTAGGAAACATTTCAGACTTTTTCCCCTTCACATCAAACAAATTTTCAACCCTTGCGAAGGATGCTGCTGCCATTGTTGCCAGAAACAACACCAGCAAACATGTAAATGGTTGCGAAACACTGTAGGTTCAGAATTTAACTGCAGGCGCAAGCTTTCAAAGTCAAGGCTAAAACATGTTTTTGCTGCAGTGAATTTTCTTTGTTCTTTTTTTCCCTTTCGTTCCTCCACCTTTTCCCTTCAAAGAAGAAAAGCCCCATTCACTCGGTAACCGGCTCCACCCTTTCACAGCAGTTCCAGGTGAAGCCTCTAAATCAGTGCTGGAGTCTGCAAATTCCACTAGAGGCAGACGGAAAGATTGAAAAATGCAGAGGGGGGGGGGGGGAAAGGGGGGTTTAAAAAGAACAAATAGTGCCGTAGGGCAAAATTCAGAGAGTTCCGTCGGTTTTTACAGTGTCAAATTCAGTTTTAAACATCGAAAAAGTCTGTAAACTTTGGATTTTTCTCGACATGTCTAGACATTTAAATCATCATTGAAACACTGTCCTATGCTTTTCTTTATTTTAGCATTTCAAGTTAAATATCATAGTATTCTTACTTCAATATCAACAATGTTCTTGATTTTAAAAGGATCCCTGTTATTTACTTAAAAAAGAAGTCAACTAAGTAAAATTTGTGTTTGAAAAAATCAATTGAGGTGTGTCTGGTGTAAAGCACGAGCATGAATTGACCTCCAGGTGTGCGTCACCGACGCCCTTGGGAACGACCTTGGCGGTGAATCACCGTCTGCACGTGACAGTGAGTCACTTTTTTAATGCCAGAAGGGATATTTTCTGAGGAGCAGCAGAAGGGCGGGAGGTGTTTACCCCAACCAGACAAGTCAAGGCACACTGGGGGCTGCAGCTGGAGGCAAGCGCCTGCTCGGAATGTCTCTAGGAATGGAAGTGAAATATGCATTTGGTTGATCATTTTGCAGGTCGTGTCTTGTCTTCAGTTAATTAAGTTCCTCTGCTCTCCTCACCTGACGTTGCAATGCAATTTGATCTCAACTGATGGAAAGTTCATTGAACTATTCCTCTAATTTATCCGTTTTTCTCTTCCTGACGTTCACCCGATGTTGTTCCACAGCAGGTGATTGTTCTCCCGGTGTTGGAACCCCTGTGACAGCTTCAGCCGTGCATCTGATGAAGAAGAATGTCCTCAGTGAACACCTTCTCAGCGGCTTTGAAAGAGAGGATGACCAGCATGGCCTCTTCTCTTCAGGATGTTTTTTGACGGCGGTGAGGAATCCGATCCACACAATCCGTCTGCTCTCTGGTGAAAATATACCCAGACAGATAACACTGCTGTGAAGGGGCAAACAGCTCCGTGCGTACGACGACACAAGCAGCCAACAGTCATTCTGCAGTGACAGAAAATGCGCTCAAAATGCGTCTTTTGTTTTCTTCCTTTAAAGTTGATGTTTTGTCACAATTTTTCAGACAGCTCAAGCTCAAACTCCTCTCCAGATGTTAAAAGGAAAGAGTATGGTAAGATGGATCTACCGCAATAAAAAAGAAGAAATAGCTGTTTGTATTTTTATATAAAGAAGAAAATACAAAAATTCTATAAACAAATATATTTAATTTTTTATTTAGTCGAAACGTTGGGTTCTGCCATCAGAGGGAAAAGTCAGACCAGAGGTAAAACTTGTGTCATGGATTAAAATATATTTTTTTAAATGGTATTTAAAGATGTTTTGTTTCTTAGAGAGTGAGATCAGAGCCAGGCTCCAGAGTGCCTCCCCAACATCGAGCTGTGAGTATGGGCCCTCAGACATGTACTTTGGCTCTGCCCTTGTACTCGAGTACTTTTAAGAAAACTTTATTTCTAATAAATTGGGATCGGTTTGGTGGTTAATACCAGGTTCTCTTTGCAGGGACGGAGCTGGAAGATGTCAAACGTCTGTTGAGAGGGAACAGTTCTTCCGGCGTGTCTCAGAGCAACATGGTGCCCGTCCCCATCAAGGCCAGAGCGGAAAGCAGGAGCACGTCAGGCAGCTCCAACACAGGTTGAGCCAGCCGCCCTGTCCCGTGTGTTACCGCGCGTTTCGTGCCGTTTTCAGACGCTCTCTGCCTTTCAGATCAATATGGCAGCGTTTGGTCTGGAGGGCTGAGCAGCGGCAGCAACTACGGGTACCACAGCAGCAATAACAACAACAGCCCCGGTCATCTGTCAGCTACATCCATCCCGTACCAGTCAGGTCAGAGAAGGGTTTGCTGGTTTTGTTTTTTTTTTAATCTAAATTGTTCTATATTTCAACTCAACGCACGTATCTTTCTTCACAGCTCATTTTACGCAAACGCATTCTTTGGAGGGCATGTCAAAACCAGGTATCACAATTATTTTACTTAACTTTTTTTTTTAAAGTATGTCCAGGTTGAAACTTTTCCAGAATATAAATCACAAACGGGATCTGAAACTGAAATCAATTAAACTCAATCTGAACATTCAACTGAAGACATGTTGTGATTTATGTGAAATAACCCTTTAAAAACAAGTTCTCCAAAGTTCTCCAACATATCTATTTTTGCTATGCGGTGCTGTTTCAACCTGTAATTTCATGTGCAAGTGATAAAAGACATTAATACCACTGCATGTCCCGTTGTGTGACGTATGCCTAATGTGCAGGACTTCAGAACAACCTGATACTTGGCTCTTCCATTGGGAACACTGGGATGTCTACTGGGAGCACTGTATCCCAGAAAAGTGCAGCTCCTTTCACTGTGTCGGCGGGTCAAGACGTCTTTGTCTCCGCCTCAGTTCCAGTCTGTGGTGCTCAGAACAATCTGGTTATCACCAGCCCAGCGGTCTACTCTTCATCTGGAGCTAACGCACCTGCAGGTAACGGCCGTCCTACAAACGGAACGTCACATACTGTCACAATATGAAACCCACATGAAGTCAACACAATCAGACACAAAGGTATACAAGGGGAAATGTGTTCTTACTCATCCCTCACCAGAAATACCATTTTTAAAAATTATATTTTAGAGAAAGTTTACAAAAACAAGGTTTTTGTCATGGTCGAAATCTCTCTGTCTTATTAAAATTTATAATAAGAAACAATATGTCAATGTATTAAGATCCAAATTAAAACTTGTGGTTTTGTTGATAGTTTTAAATGTGGGGGTTTTTCTTTTCACTACTTTTATATTTCAAATGATATTTACTATATATATAATTTTTGCTTTTTCTCCATAAAAACAGCAGCCGTCTGATAGGAACGCTCATTAAAAATCTCTTCACATTCTGCGCCTGCACAAATAAATGGACAGTTTTTTTCTAGTGATGGAAACTATCTTCTCACAGGTTATGGTGTCCAGAAAAACGCAGCCAGCAGTGGGATCAGCAAAAGCCAAGGTGGGACATATTCACACACATCCAGCCCGGCTTCGAACGTGCAACTTCATCGTTTTTGTTCGTTGCAGTGACTTACAGCCCTGCTTTTGACCCAGAGGGCTCAGCCAAGGATTTCAAATTTGTGCTGATGGAGAAGGAGAAGGCTCCTGATAAAGAGGCGGAGAAGCTGGTCATGAATATAGACTCGGGAAAGGAGTTTATATGCTCCACCGCTGCTGACACGACTAAATGTAAATATTCCACCAACATTGTGACTGTTGATGAAAATAAACGAGGAAAATTCTTGTCAACCATTTATTGATTAGACCTTATGTCTCATCAGCTGCCTACTCTGACGACACGCTGCTGAAAGAGAAGCAAAAAGTCTCATCCACTGCTGCTGAGGCCGGAGCTGAGAGAAAATGTAGAATAATTACAAAAATCTAAAATTGTACACATTCTATGACTTTCAATACTACTACTACTACTACTACTACTACTACTACTACTACTAATAATAATAATAATAATAATACCCCCAAAAAAGAAATAATAATTATCATAATTGTCATAATCGTTCTATCTTTTTTCCATAGCAGCTCTAAAAGTTGGCATCATCAACAACAAAACCAAGTTTACAGGTACATTAGTTCAAATCCATCTCTCATTATTACTTTGCCAATTATGCATTGGAGAATCTCTAAAATAGCTTTATAGAAGTATGATCTATCCTTTCAACCTGCAAAGTTGACATCTTGACAATAAGAAAAAAACAAAGTACCATGAAAAAGTTAACATAATTCCGGAGGTTCTGTTTACATACACGGGCGCTAATGTGCCACCTTAAGGTGAAAACCACTACTGATTATTTACATAGCTAACATATTTGTTGTTTCTCAGACGCCTGTAACAGTACAGAGTTGGACTTTAGCACCCCGTCTTGCTGCAGATGGTGGAAATGGCTGCTAGGATTCCTGCTCGGCCTGCTCCTCCTGCTCGGACTGCTTTTTGGACTCATTGCTTTAAGTATGACAATATATAACTGAATGGTATATATGAATGTTACAAGCGTAAAGACATACAAGAAATTGTTTAAACTAATCAAAATGAAATGTATTATAATGATTACAAAGGATAATGGTACATCACAAACCTTCAGACATCACAGTCTAAAAGTTTTCAGTCACCCTTGTAGCTTACTAAATGTTAAAATCAAAAATGCAGGCTCTGATGAGTCAATCTCAGAACAGTCACTGTACATCTCGATAAATCATGAACCCTCTGTGAATTAAGCCATGTTCATCGCTGACAGGTGCAGAAGTAAAACGCCTCAAGAAACGAGTCAACGCCCTTGAAACCATCACTGGAACGGCTTCGGCCAGGACCAGCCGCCTCGCTTCCTCCCCCGGCCTGAACATCATCGACCCGCTGGAGTCAGCGTATGTCGACAAGAGTTCTAATGGAAACACTCTGGTCCGCTCGGAAAACGGAATCAACCTGGGATCAGCTGGCCAAGGAGGAAGAGGAAGAGGAGGAGGAGGAGGAGGAGGAGGAGGAGGTGGAGGATCCACGTGGAATCAGGTGGACAACGCTGACCTGCAGAGGGCTGTCAGGCAGCTGGTCATGGCTGAGCTTCATTCAGATTCTATGAAAGGTAAAGCATCATCGGAAACTCATCCGGCAGTAAAATAATATGACTGACATTTGAATATGACTAAATCCAGCTTTTATATCCGCATAGATACACTTTCTTACTCTCTGAAAGGAGAAAGAGGAGCACCGGGACCAAAAGGCATGTCCGCACCGGTTAAAACATCACAGATATGTTTGGTAATGATGTCGCTCATAAAAACGACACTTCCTTTTCAGGTGATTCTGGACCTCTGGGACAGAAAGGTGAGGGAAATTTGGGTTTAGATTTATGCATATTTAAATAAATACCTATAAGTATAAACTTGGATCAGGAGCTAGGACTGTGTGTTTTTTTACAGGTGATAGTGGATTTCCTGGGGTTCCAGGTAGGATTGAAAACAGAATTGTTTAAGTACAATATTTTGGTTCCTACAATGTCAATTTATGATATTTCTCATGTGTCAAGGTCCTCCTGGACAGATGGGTCGCCCAGGATTGGAAGGACTAAGAGGACCAAAGGGCAGCACAGGTGGGTCATCTTTGTTGTTTTCTCAGTTCAAATAAAATAAAAACTAAAACTGTTTAGTAATTCTCTTCTTTGTGGGCAGGGGAACCAGGTTCAGAGGGACCACCGGGACAGAGGGGTAGAGATGGACAGATGGGCCCCCCTGGAGTGGTTGGACTACCTGGGTTTGGACAGAAAGGTAAATAACAAGACAGGAAAAAAAAAACCATTAGGGTGGCTCACAGAAAAATTGCATTTTAGAGTGTTAACATTTGGTTTGACGGGATCTTAAGGTGAACCAGGACGTCCAGGCCTACCTGGAGTTGCAGGAATCACAGGCCTGAAAGGTAAATATTTAAAAAAATGTCACTAAAAGGACCATTGTAGCATTTGCACCACTAATTTCTGTACAATGTGAACATTAGTTCAATAAATTGATGACGTATTAAGAACTATGTGCCTAAACAACAGTAATGTCTCTTACAAAATTAGGTTCACAGGGAGATCCTGGAATCCCTGGAAGCCCTGGTCACAGATATAAATTGGAATTTTACTTATTTTAGTTTACTTTGAACTCCAATTTGTATTTGCACATTAAATATATCTGTTTGTAGGTGCTCCCAGGACAAAAAGGCTTCTGGGGAGAAACGGGACAGCCAGGACCAAGAGGTTAAGATCCAAGCCAGTGGAAAAGCTCAGAAACATCTTTTGAGTTTACACTATCAACATGTCGTTGTTGCTGCAGGAGATCGAGGAATACCTGGTATGCAAGGACTCAAGGGAGATCAGGGAGAAAGAGGAGCAGAAGGATCATCTGGTATGTCCCAAGTAATTTTATTTAGTGTTAAAATTCCCACACATTGACAAACACTTTGTCATTTTTGTGATTGTTTTTACATTCCCAGGTGTACAGGGACCACCTGGAATACAAGGCCCTGCTGGACTAAAAGGATCTAAAGGAGCTGCTGGTGAGAAAAGAGTTTTGATACACTGGCAATCGTGACAAAATTGAATGTTGGGGCTGGATGGTTGAATCCCTCCTCCAGATGGCCAAAAAGGATGTGTTCAGAAAAAGAGATCTGACATCTTTTTTTTTTTCTTTATGAAAAACTTTCATTTCAAACAAGATCACTTTATCCCCTTGTACTTTGCAGGTGAAACTGGCCCAATGGGCCTTCCGGGTGTGAGAGGACCACCAGGACTTCCAGGAGATGCTGGTCCACCAGGTTGAGCATTTATTGGTTATATATTAAAAAAATAACCAGTTAATTACGTCACAGGAACTGTGTAATGGTGTTTATATGTAACACTGGGTTTCAGGTGCACCAGCAATATCTAGTAAAGTTCTCACTTCAGGAAAGACCTGAGTGTGTTATAGATACCACTTTTAACAAAACGAATTCTTATTTAGTTAGCTCTGATGCTGTGCTTATCCCTGGACCACCTGGGCCTCCTGGCCCTCCAGGAACCCCTGGGATTTCCGGTCTCCGTGGTAAACCCAAAGTCTTATAACGCCAAACATCAACCAAACGATCAAAGACTTTTTGATTTAAAGCTGACCTCATTGTTTTAGGTCAAAAAGGAGAACGGGGAGAAAAAGGAGACGTTGGTGAGGCTGGTATCAGTGTTACCAGGTCACAGAGCGTCAGCTCCACAAGAACGGAGAGTGAGTTACCTATAGATAGTTACTTATATACTCTACCTTCCTTTATTTAATTTTAATCTTATCAGAGCACAAATAATCAAACTGTTTCAAACTATCAGAGCTTTCTTCAGAGGGTGGCCTGCCTGGTCCACCAGGACCTCCAGGGCCACCAGGACCTCCTGGCATTCAAGGTCCTCCAGGTATACCAAAAGCAATGTAACATATGACCTAATTAAGAGCTTGGATTGCTGATTGTATTTTACAGATTATCATTTAAATATTAATCTAACTCTTGTGTAGGTGAGACCATACAGGGTCCTCCAGGACGCAAAGGTCCCCCAGGACCACCAGGTAAACAGGATTCCTACACTATTGAGGATTTTTGATAAAGCCTTAAATTGTGCAGAGTAAAAAGGGTTTTATTTGTTTATAAAGGACACGTGACATTGTATGTTTAAGTCCTTATTTTACTGTCCTCACAGGTACAGGTGTTCCTGGACCTCAAGGACAGAAAGGAGATCCTGGTAGCTTTGTGCCAAACTCAGGTTAGTCAAAAATTGCCTCATTTAGATAGATTTCAGCCAGGCCCTACAAATCAACCAGATTTAATCACAATAGAATTTGGCAGTTTATGTCAATTTCTTTATCCAGAAACCTTTTTTGCTGGACCACCAGGACCCCCAGGCCCCCAGGGCCCAATTGGTAGGTTTGACATGTAAATAGTGTGCTTGTGTAGTTGCAAAGTGGCCTTTTTTAGATGTATTCAGGAAGACAGGAAAAACTAACAAGAATTACAGGTGATCTTTAGTCACATGGGTCTAATAAATGTAATTGTTTGCAGGTCCTCCAGGACCACAAGGATACAATGGTAAGAACATCCATCAGTTTATAATTGTTTCAACAAAATCCAACCATTGCTCTTGCTGTAACAATAACTTTTTTTAGGTGAACCAGGTCAACCAGGTCTTCCTGGGAGTCCTGGAGATTCAAGTTATGGTAAGCAAACCGTCAAATAAAATGTTGTTAATAACAGTATACACTTTGTTTAAAAAAAAAGTTGAGTTGAGCTGTCAGTTTTGGCTATGTGTAGCTATGCTAAAACTATTACTTGAGACGTCAGTAAGTCTGAGAACTAAGCATGTCTGTGACTGCAGTGCTAACACAACACAGTGCTAAAGCTGTGCTGCGTTGCGTATCAAAGCAAACATCTCAGGTTTTTTTGCAGTTCAAGCTTGACAACAAAGTATAATAACCAGATATAAATGATGTAATGGCTGTTCTGAGCTGGTTGTTATGGCAAGATTATTGAAAAAAAAAAAAAAAAACAGTCCTGCCTTATTAAATAATAAGAAACTTCTGAATACATAACAGGCAACTTGAGATATGTTGCAGACTGCCAACATGGAAATTTAGTTTTTTCATGTTTTCCCAGGTGGCTCATTCAGACCTGGGCCACCAGGCCAACCAGGCCCACCAGGACCACCTGGAAGAGATGGAATTGGGTCTGAATCAGTTGACTTTGGCCAGTACATTGCAGAATACCTACAGAGTAAGATGTGTATTTATGGAAATCTGATTTTTTACAGTTACATATAAAGCTCAAGAAAGCTCAAGACAGAAATGTGTTGACGTGCAGGTGGTGACATCAGGCAGCTTCTGGTTGGACCTCCTGGACCACCTGGTCCTCCGGGGTTTTCTGGGCTTGCTGAAGATGAATTGGTTGAAGATGTGGCCAACAGAGTTATTTCTTACATGCAGAGTATGACAGCATAAACAACATCATCATCT
>CAAE01014786.1:1489703-1505012 GCA_000180735.1 Tetraodon nigroviridis
TTATTGCACAAATCATTTTCAGTTGTGTAGAGATATTAAAACCATGATTTAATTTTTATTCTTTCAGGTTCAGGGAGAGGATATGAAGGCATAAGTCAAAGTGGTTCTGATCTAGGAGGTTCTGATTCCATGTCTGTCGGTTATATAATTAGGCTGTTGCAGCGTAAGTCAACCTAAATTTAACTATTTGACACATTTTACGCATTATAACAATCTAAAGGATAATAATTTATCAGATCATGTAAGTTCATC
Organism: Tetraodon nigroviridis; assembly: GCA_000180735.1. NCBI lineage: Eukaryota > Metazoa > Chordata > Actinopteri > Tetraodontiformes > Tetraodontidae > Tetraodon > Tetraodon nigroviridis. Next base: position 1,489,956 of record CAAE01014786.1, read on the forward strand.
ATTTTTGGTTCAGGAGAAGATGTAAGAAAATATATTGCTGGTCCTCCTGGACCTCCAGGACCCCCTGGAGCTTCAGGTCGTGGTAGCTCTAGATTCAGCACACAGGAAGTGGCTGAGCGTGTTCTCAGCATGATGAGTGGTGAGTAGTTTCAGACAAGCACCTGTTGTTCCTTTAAATAGGTTCTGTGTAGCCTGTAATTGATTGTGGATTATGCATTTTACCAGAGAGAGGTATGATAAACATTCCAGGACCCCCAGGACCACCTGGGCCTCCAGGAAACTCATTTTCAAGTAAGAGTACTGTTCAAATAAAATTCAACAATTAACAGTGCCATTCTCGAGTTAACTTTTTTATTCTAAAACTAGCAGGTTATCAGGCACTTGTGGGTCCTCAAGGACCTCCTGGTCCTCCAGGAATCCCAGGCACACAAGGTCCACCTGGCCCGGCAGGAGACAGGGGTTACATCAGATCGGAGATTCATGAATACCTTCAAAGTTAGCCATAAGCACTTGCTAAATCTTTTGAGATAGTATTGGAAAATATGTGTAAATGCGTTGTTACAGTTTGGTTTGACTCTCTTCTATTGTCTCCTCAAAGCTGGTTCCTTTAGAGGCCTGCCAGGACCCCCTGGCCCTCCCGGACCTCAGGGTCCTCCTGGTAGCATCAGCAAAGTGATTTCCTACGCAGAGAGCAGCAACAGAGATTTGCTCAGCAGAGAAGAATCCATTCGTAGTGAGTTTGATTGTGACATTTGCAAACTAATATTTTAATGTAACGAATCTAATGTAAAAGCCTGAAATTAAGAGCAAACACTATTTGGTAATGGTTTTAGCAGTTTAGATTGTATATGGAAATGGAAATCTAGGAATGATCCAAATACTATTGAAATGGCTAATGACTGCGATCACAATCATGCGCCACCAACGGGAGTGTGTGTGGAACATTTCATTTTTAACGATTTCAGTTGAGCACGAACACAGCGTTTCAACACGCAAAATAAATTATTCTCTCTCTCTAGGTGACAATTCAAGGGGAGCAATGTTTGGACTTCCTGGTCCTCCAGGCCCCCCTGGACTCCCAGGACCAAAGGGAGAGCCTGGTGTATCCGGCTTCACAGAAGGGACACAAAATAGTCGAGACTTCTCAAGTATGGCTACGAGAGTAACAGATTACATCAAATGTAGGTGATGAGTAGGATGTTTGTCCTCACACACATGTTACATCATCACATAACAAGTTTTACTGTCACTATTGACGACCATTGTCCAACAGCCCATGGTCTCCTTCACGATCTTGTGAGGGATTCAGGATATGTTCTCCCAGGACCTCCAGGACCTCCTGGACCACCAGGAATACCTGGACAAGACCAATGGCTCAGCTCCCGTGAAAATGTTGTGGATGTTGTGAAGTACCTACGATGTAAGATATAAGCTTTTGTTAGATTTACTACTGTTCATTTTAAGTGTCACCATAATTTCCAGTTATTACTACAGTTAATTTATTTAAAATGGAAATAAATGACAGTCTGCTTTGCTGTGATGTAACTAACCAGATAACCCTTTGCATATGCAGCCCATAGGGTACTGGATGATATTTTGAGGGAATACAACACCGATGTTTTCCAAGGACCTCCAGGGCCACCAGGTCCTCCAGGTCCTCCTGGATACAGTCAATCATTTGGTTCCCATGGAAACACCACCTATCTGCTTGAATATATCAGATGTGAGCAGCTATGCAAAGTGAAAATGATCAAAAATCAACCATAAAGACACAGGTTTTATATTGTTATAACAACAATACTGTTGTTTTGTAGCTCAGGGCCTGCTACATGACATTGAACGGTACTACAATGAACGCATTGCCCATGGTCTGCCAGGACCACCAGGACCTCCAGGACCACCTGGATACAGTCATTTATTTGGCTCCAGCACAAACATCACTGATATCATGGAATACATAAGAGGTAAAGTAACACTTAATACTGTCAGTTACAATGTCAGCTGTTGTCAGTCAGACGAAAAAGAAAATACATATAAAGCAGTAAATTTAACAGCTGACAATAAGTATTTTGACAGTACATGGAGCCATTGTGGGGCCACCTGGAAGACAAGGACAGAAAGGGGACATGGGATTCCCAGGGCCCAAAGGAGAGAGAGGTACACGGGAGAGAGGAAAAAGGCAGAACCTATTTAGAAGCAGTTCATCAAATAAAACACACTGGAATATCTATCACATATCAAACAAACAGAAAAAAAGTTTGATTAGAAAATGATTAGAGCACTATGTTCTGTGTGGTCACAGGTGAGAGAGGCTTTCCTGGTCCTCAAGGGCAAAAAGGTGACAGAGGTCAGTCTCTTCGTGTCCCGTATCAGAGGCTGTGTTAAGTATTGATGAAGATACAAGACACAAGCCAAGACATCAAAGATCTTTTGTAAATGCTACATTTAATTTTTTTTTTTTTTCCTCAGGAGAGTTTAGATATACCAGAAGAAAAAGGGAGACTGGATTTTAATCATCGTGGTACTGCACACATGGAGTTGGACAGTAATATCGACAGTAATGTGAATGTTGTTTTTTATTTTATAAAATAAAAAAAAATATTATTTACATCTTGGGCTAGGTCAAACCATTAAAAAATATCTGTAGTTTGGGCTGTTCAAAGGGATGTCCCTCCGCATTATTGGTCAGATTTGCCTCAGAAACAGCATTCTTGAGTTTTCTACTGGATTAGAGTCCAAGAACTGGGCCAGACTGGAACCAACATGCTGCTTGCTTACATTTGTGGTAGATTTATGTTTTCTGCTCTATAATTAAGTTTTTAATGAGATGATGCTGTTCCTTAGAACTAGGACTGGCACAGACCATTTTAAGCAGACCACAGATAACCACTATAATAAAGTTTTGCTGACTTGTCCTTATAAAGGCATGTTTTTTTTAACAGAATTAGTTGATGAATTCAACTATTTTGAATACTCTTTTTACTTAATGATTCAGTTCCATAGAATCTGCAGCACGTGTGTAATAACTGTTGATTTTCTGTTACACTACTACACTTACTAAACAATTATTTGCTACATAGATATGATTTTTTTTTAACAAATCTTGGAAAGATTTTGAACACAACTGTATATAATTTCCACCCATCGCTTTGTTGTTATTTTTGTCTATGTAAAGCTTTTTATACCAGGCCATTTATGAATAAAATGACTAACTTCTGATAGACATACTCTATATTTGCATATTTAAATTTGTTAAAATTAAATCCCATTCTATCAAAGGAGTGGCTGGAGTCCCAGTGTCACGTTGGTATTTTGGTATTGAAGTCATTACACTGGTGTTTTGAGGCAGAAATTTGGACCTTAAAGACACACGTCACAAAACATAGTAGAGCACAAAAATCACAGTTTAAAAACATGTTCTTGTAATGAGTACAATGCACACAGATGCATCTCTGAGCACAAGAGAAGACATGAAGCCACAAATGATCCTGGATTATAACTCCACCAAAGGAGGAGTTGACAATCTGGACAAAGTCACAGCAACGCACAGCTGCCAGCGCAAGACTGCCCGTTGGCCTTTGGTGATTTTCTGCAACATTGTGGACGTGTCTGCCTACAATGCCTATGTCCTGTGGACTGAAATCAACCAGCAATGGAATGCCGGCAAATTGTACCGATGCTGGCTTTTCCTGGAAGAACTCGGCAAAGCACTTGTCACTCCCAAGATCCAGATGCGAGCCAGGCCAGCTGGATCCCCAGCAGCAGCAGCTGTCATTGAAAAGGTCAAGCTCAGGGCACCCAACCAACATCCAGTGGATACAGGTGAAAAGAAAAGGAAAAGATGCCAGGTCTGTCCCTCCCGAGAGGACAGTAAAACAAGTACCTCTTGTTGAACGTTGAAAATCTGAGAAAATGGCGCATGTTAAACTTAAAGTTAAAAAGAAATGCGTTTGTGAAGAGGGAAAAACCTAAACAAAATAGTTCTTAAATATAGTGTTGGAATTAAAAATTTATTGTATGTCACTTTTCTAAATGTTTATATAATCTCAAATAAACTGGTTATTGGTTTAATCTGTTTTCTTGACTGTTTTGCGTACATTTACACAGTACGGGTCAAAATGAGCCGCAACATAATCAATGTAATTTTTTTTCAACATAATACGAGGGTTAAACCCAGCTTCCTCTGCAGGGTTGCGGATGTCAAACTTTGAGGGAAAAAAAAGGCATTCTGAAGAAAAAAACAGAAAAGAAGTCATTTCTGCCAAAAGTCTTATTATTTTAACCTTGGATGGATGTGAAATTCTGGTCAATTTACAAATTCAATCATCTTTCTTTCCACGTGATACATGTCTAATCTTCAGCACACACTTTTATAAAATACTAAGACATAAAATGGTAAATAATAAATACAAATTGCTTGGATCTACAGGCAAATTCTATAGGCACTGTAAAATTTTAGAAATACAGGTTGAACAGAAAGAGATCCTTCACTCGAGTGGTACAGAGGTGAAGGCTGGAGACCAATTTTTTTTTTAAATTAACCATCACTGAGTTCAATCACAGATCAGAAAAAGGAAATAAATGGAAACAAGGCAGCACAGACTGAGTTTTCACTCCGTGTGCCTGTGCTCAGTTCTGTGTGGAGATGCTTCTCTCAGAAGCCGGTGGAGTGAACGCTGGGGATGGGGTAGAACTTGGAGATGCGATTCTGCGCGGAGGGATTAAGGCACTCTGAATCTCCAGTCATCTTGAAGAACACTTCTTGTTCCTTCAGCTTTCTGCTAAACTCATCCTCCAGGGCCTGAAGGTCAGAGAAAACACGGCTGTTTCAGATGATTCATGAAAACATCTGAAGCTCAGGGTTTCCAATAATAATAAGGTAGGACCGAACACGGCCAGCTGTCGAGCTTGAAGTTATGCTACGCAAAATATACACAAAAACTCAGATTTGATGTGCAGAGATCTGTGACCAAACCTGGCTTCACACTTCTGTAAAATAAACAGATTAATCATCTTGGGACTGAGAGGTCTCTTCGTTGTGGTACCTTCTTCCTGGGCCCGAGCTTTTCTCGCCACTCCTTCAGCTTCAGGCTGTGTTCCTCATCCAACTCCTTCAGTTTCGGGGTCTCGTGTTCAATCAGCAGGTGGCATTTCTCATTCTGACGCAAGCAAAAAAAAAAAAACCCAGCTTTTAAAAGTGAAATCGGTAAGACAGCAGACAGTATATTCACTGTAGTTCTGATGCATCTATACTTGTAGCTGCTGAAGTTCGCGGACGTTGGCCTCACGCTGCAACTGCAGGTCTCTCATCTGGTTTTCATGCTTCTGAAGTTGATGTAACCTCTCATTCTTCTGCCTCCTCTCCTCCTGGGCTGCAAACTGGAAATAACGGCACATATAACATGCTGTTATGAATTAAGCAAATTAAGCGTAGTTCCCTTCCACCATATTGCTGCCCACCTGTTTGACCCGCTCCCTTTCTTGCTCAGGGCTCACGAAGGCTCCGGTAATATGAAGGCTCTTCTTAAACATTGCCATCCGAGTCTTGGCGTCACTGCGTTGAATCTTTGGCAGTCGGGCCTTCTCTTGTGTCTGCTTGTTCTTCAGTTCCTCGATTATGCGCTGGTTGTAGCGCTGCATCTGCTCCATTTCCTGGATGCGATAAACAGACGTCAGACGTCACGGAGACAGCATCGTCACATTATTGTGCTTTAGAATCCACAAGAAATGACCTTCTCGTGTCTTTTTAACAGCTGATGCCTTTGCATGAAGTACTGGTCTTTGAGCTGTTGCTTGGACAGCAGATGTTTCTCCTGCAGATGGCGCTCTTCCAGCTCCCACATGGCAGCTTTCCCTGCTGCACAAACGTTAAAGACCACAAGGCAAAATATTCAAACAAAAACACAGAAGTATTCATATACTCATTTGTACAACTTTCTACCTCTCAAGGACATGCAGCACAACCTCCACAAACAATATCTGTAGCCTGACAATCCCCCTTTTTCTCCCCCCAAATAAATAAACAGCTGAATGTTTGGAATTCTTCAGTCGATCATCAGTTTTACTAATCATGCTCTAGCCTACAAAGTTTAATTCTCTCTCTCTCTGAAGCTACGCTTGCAGGCTGTGCTGCAGTCATGTAGGATGGGCTGCTAGTAGTAGTCAGAGCAAAATGAGCCTGGCTGAAAGTGGGGATGTTCGCAAAAATGTTAGCACTGATGGGAGGAACACAGTGGAATTCAAACAAACAAAGAAAAAAACGATCCCACTGAACTAACAGAATGTTAGTTGTCTACACAGAGAGATGACGACTGTGTGCTAACAGTTTAATCAGCTACTAAATAGGCAGTTGAGGAAGTTACAAACGGAGGTGTGGTAGCAGGATTTTCCAAGGCCTATGCTGGCTTTTTTCCTCTCACAGTCGATCAATCACACCTCATTACCTCGGAGAAGCTGCTGCTTGTGATTGAGACAGTCTCTCTCAGTAGTGGCAAGCTCGTGTTTGTGCTGTTGAATTATTTTCTCGAGTGCACGGTGCAGCTCCTGCTGCTGCTTCTGGAGAAACTCTTGTTCCTGGAGAAAAAGAGATGATGATTAACAGAAGAAACAGCCGAGAAAGACACCAGCAGAGAGTCAGTGTACAACATGAAACACTGAAGCACACTGCCAAAGAGAGGGCATCACTTTTACAGAAACAGTCAGTAAAGTAGCCATTACGGGGTCAGCTGAGTGAACAATTATAGCCTGCACTGATGAACCAGACAGTGAACCGTCTTTCTTCCTTTAAGCCACATTAATCCAGCCCACTTGGCTCAATTACTGCTTAATAACAGACGTTCCGTATTTTCTTACTTCAATGGCTGGAGTTTCGTCTGTTCGTCTGTTCCGAAACCACTTATGTGCAACAGACATGAAATCTATTGCACTGCAGCACCTTTCCTGGAGGTACGATGAACACAAATTCTATTCACAAGCTCAGGAAAAGGAGTAAAATGCACAGAATGCACAAGGACATAGATAAAGATCAAATCTTTATCTGACAAATAACCTGTAAATCCCACCGTCGTTTTTCTAATGCATTTTTTCTTAGTTTGCAACAGTTTGCAAGACGTCGGACCGCCGAGAATTTGAAGTGTTAGATTTTTTTCGGTTTCATTAGCAACGTTGGACTGAACCAACCGTGGACAGATTATCAATGCAGCATTAAGTAGATGAGAAATGGCAGGGGAAAATGGATTTAGCACCTAGGCAGCTCAAAGTGGTTATGTAAACGACAGATCTGTGAATTTGTGTCTACGTATCAAGACAATCCACTATAATTAGCGCCTGTAAAAGCTATCTCATCCGCTTAAAGGGCCTCGACGGGAGACACACATGTTGTGCTTCGCACGCTAACCTGTTTTTTGTGGTTTTTCAACGCGTTCTGGTACTTTGAGAGTTCCTTGTCCTGCTCTGCTTTGATGCGTTTGGCCTCCTCTCGAAGGCGGTTGGTGTGCTCTTGCTCCAGCCTCTCAATGGTTTGTTTCTGCTGTCGTTCCATGTTTTCCACTTCTTGGTCATACTGACGCTTCTTGCTCTAGAATTGACAGACGACTACAGTTATTGTGTTATTAAGAATGGCTAGCAGATCTTTTTTCAAACTTGAATATTTACAGCATCGGAACAAAACAAAACTTGACTTTTAATGATTAATGTAGCAGAAATACCAGAAAAAAACACCAATTAGAAATCCACTGAAAATGTTACCGACAATACAAGCATCATCTTTTCTACTTTCAGCTCTAAATCCGTTGAGCGACTTACTGTAGTTTCCTGTTCAAAGCGTCGGTAGAGCTGCTCTTTTTGTTGTTGCAGCTTGTTGCTGAGTTGTTGTTGGGCCCTCTGCTCCTCCTTCTGCAGCAGGCGCAGCTCCCTGAGCTCCTGTCGCCTAAAGTGGACAAGAAAAATTCAAGGTTTTTTTTCCCCCTCCTTTTTTGACAAACTTTTTGCAGGAGGTTTACGCAAATGAAGACGAATGATTACCTGAGGAATCTCATCTCCTCGTTCTTTGTATCGTTATCGGTGATGATCTTCGATGTGGTCACGCTAACTTCCACTCCATCCACAATGAATTTGCGAGTCTTTTTTAATGTCTTTTTCTGGCGCTTGATAACAAGGGGGTTAAAAAAAAGGAGAGGAGAATTAAATCTCATCATAAATAGGCTCAAACTTCCAGATTTTGGAGTTACCTGTCCAGAAACGGACGCAGGCTCTTTCGCTTTGGACAGAAAGCTCGAGATAGACAGATTCAGGTCTATGTTACGATTATCTGTGGCTGGCACGCCAGAGTACGAGTCTCTCATTCTGGCATCCTTTGTTTTGTCGTGAACCTTTTCACCATTTGTATTTATGTTATCCTTCCCTGCAGGTTTCTCTACATTCTCTTCCTTCGGAACAACTTTATTTTGCTCCGGCAGCGTCAAGGTCACCTTTAGATGTTTATACTGGTCTTCCTCCTCCGTTGGGGATTCCGATTCCTCCGTCTTTTCATCACTGACCTCTGACATGGGACTGCTAGCCTGTTCAGTGGGCAGAATCTCACCAGAGCCCACTTCCTTCTCTTCCACTTCTACTTTCCTGGTATCTGCTGCTGTTATCTCCAGGTGGTGCATTTGTGCGACAGGTGCTGTAGGTTCAGCCTCGGTTTCCGGGGAAGCTGCATCTTCTACTTCTGGCAGAGGATTTTCCTCTAATGCTTTTTGGTAGACGTCGCCATTATCTAATGGTGCATTGGTAGTCCGCTTCAGGGGTCCTCCAGAAGGCTCTGCCACAGCATCAGCCGCAGAAAGTTCAGTGGGCGTGGTTGCTGGGAGAATGGCCTCCATCTTCTCAGGCACAGATTCCAGAAGAGTGGGTGAAAGACAGATCTTTTCATCCTCAGAGCTGGCAACACTGGCATCAGATGGGGCACGTTTGTGGCCCTGAGGAACATATGGCCAGTTAGTTATTGTGTTCCACACGGTAGAAAGATAGTTTGTTTCTACATTGTTTATATTGTGTAGTAATGACAGCAAATTATTAGATTCTTTGAAAAATAAAGAACTTTAAAATAAAGTTACAAATATCAAAAGAATGACTGGAAATTCTTTATGTGGAATAATTGTCTCCCCTTCTGGCTTGTTTACAAATGATAGGGGGAAAAAAAATCCGATCCAGTTTGTAGGACAAAAAAAATTGGGCAGCATTTGTGTCACTGCAGTTACAGAACACAACCGGTAGCGGTTCCTACTTCATTAAAACTACAACTGTTTCCTCAGCAAACACATTTTGAAAAAAATAAGTTTACACACCAGATTTGCTTCACCATCTTCCTCCTCTTCTTCCTCTTTGTGTTCTTCAATCTCCTCAGTGACCTCAGCCTTTGCCTCAGCTATGAGTTCCCTCAGGGGCTTGTTGTCAGACACATTTGACACAAATGAATGCTGAACAAAAGAAAGAAATTGATTGGAAAGGTGTTAAAAGATTTAAAAATAAACAAATAAAAACATTTATTTGCTACAATACAACATTTCCAGCATCGCCAGCAGTAAACAGGACATCTTACTCGCAACTAATCCCATGGATTTTCAGATATAAATTGTCCACAGTATTAAAGTCTATTTAAAACACTGTAAGAAGAACACATTAGTTTGATTAATCACCAATATATATATATATATGTGCCTGAGTTTCTTTAAAGTTAGCAATGTACATATACAAATCAGCTCACACACAATGTCCAAAACCATCACCTCACCTTCTTTGTTTTGGAAATCTGCTGCACATATTCTATTGCTGGTCTTAGAAGATGTATCTTCTTGGATATCAAAACCTTCATAGGTGAAAGACCTCGGTTCTGGACTTTCATGCCCATTGAACCCGAGACAAAACTTTAGCTGTAGTATTCCCTCTGCACGCGTGTACAAATGCGTTCTTTCTAGCTGCCAGTCAGTAAATGGCTCTGACTTGGCTAGAGCCTATGGAAAAAGTAAAGCCTGTCCTGCTGACGTCAGCTCAGTCCCAGAGGGATGAGTTGTCAGTCTTGCCAGGACACACAGTTCAGCCTCTGGCACAAAGAGGGCTAAACAGATGTCGTCTAAAATGGTGCTAATGGCAGGTGTCACAAAGAGATTAGGTGGGTAACAGGGATTATCTCCTAATTGACATTTATCAGACTGGGACAACTGGTATTAAAACAGAGGATTGGACGTCAGAAAAGATATGACCAGATATTTAAGAGTAATGTACCTGCAGCAGCTGACTCGGACTCCATCTGTTGTCGACATGTTTGTCCAGGCAACGCTTTAGGAAATCACGGAATTCTGGGGACCTTCAGGGTAGAAAGATTTTGGAGGTGAATAAAATAAATATGTGGATCCATTATTCAAAGCTGTCAGCTCAAGAAGTCCTTCTCCACGCGGCTCACCAACGAGATGGCTGCATGAGGGTTGGAGGATCCGATTTTACTATTCTGAGCAAAACCCTCATTGGGTTCATCTCGTGGTTGGGGGGCTCAATCTGTGCGAATTCAATTAGGGTGATCCCAAGGGACCAGATGTCAGCTTTGGAGTCATAAGGGTGATCCTTAGATGTTTCACACATCACCACCTCTGGAGCCATCCTGGAAGAAAATCATGAAAAAGACTCAAAGTAAAAGGCACCTTCTAGGAAATAATTAGCATATTATGCAACAATAGTAAAATTTATCTAAATAACAACCCCTCACCAATAAGGTGTTCCAAATGAAAAGTGTTCTTCTCTCCTCTGCAGCGTTTTGGTGTTTTTGGCAGACACACCAAAGTCAGCTGGGAAAAAAAAAAAAGCCATTTAAAGCACACTAAATTAAAGAGCGCACCAGCAATGTCACAATTTACTTCCCACATGTGCAAGATTCTACCCTACAGCTGCATAACGGTTAATCCTGCCAGTACGTGAAATGAATGCAACATAACAGAACCCATGAAAAACCATGTTTCCATCAAATATCTTGTGTGGTTCAGTACAGGCCAAAAAATGGTATGTTTCATTCTGAATGAAGGATCAAGTAAATGGCGTGAAAGCGATACACGGGGGGCACTGTCGCAGATTGTTGTGATATATTATTAAAATCTGTAAATTCGCAAACTATTCCACAGGATTTTACATTACGTAATTTGTATACCATTCATACCTCACTTCTTGGGGTACATAAGAGCAGATACAGTACCAAAAGTTACTGTGTTTTAACAAAGAAAAAAACGGGCCACAGAAAATGTAGGTTTTGATGTCTACAGCAGCATTTAGCATACCAAGTTTGACATCCCCATCCATCGTCAGAAGGATGTTGCCAGCCTTTAAATCTCTGTGGATGATATGGTTCTCATGGAGGTAGATGAGGGCCTGCAGAGTCTGCTTACAAACCACCCGGATCTGAGGCTCCGTCAGTGGTCTGTCCAGTTCTGCAGGACAACGGAGGCAAACAGACCGACTCAGACTCATAGAGACTTGCTAGGGGTTGGAGATTACAGAAATGTTTCATTCAGTTTGAAGAATCAACTTTACTGTCTAAGGATGAAAGTTGAGTTGACCTACCCAGCATGATGTCATCAACAGCCCCTCCTGCACAGAATTCAATCAGGATCTGCCAATAAAGAAAGCGCAGTGGTATTTCTGCACAATTAGTTAAGTGAACAATTCTTTATTATTCAACGGTATGGATTCTTAAGATTTCCAATCTATTAAAAAGATTACACATATATTATATTTTACAGCTACTTATTTGAATTGAGCGTTGAGTATTTACAAGTTTAATAAATTGTTGCTAATAAATACATTTAAAAGTTAAAATGATTTTTTTGCTTTTCAGCTTGTATTTATTTATTTTTTAGTTTGTTAACCCCCCTCATATTTAACAGAGTATCAAAAGGTTGTAGACAATCCACATATTTCACCTGTATTCTGTATCAAGTTATAGGCACAAAACATTTGGCAGTTAATTGTTACTGGATTGGCAAAAATGTGACACAGTCATTTTAGTCTGTGAAGCCAGAAAAACACAGGAACCACGTTTCCATAAATTTAAAAGCCTTTTGTCTAAGAAACGTTGCCAGTGCTATCTGCATGTCACGTGGTTCTGACAATTTGCTGACGCGGTTTAAAGTACCTTGCATTAAATGTGGATGGATTATTAACCAAAATAACATCAATGAAAGCTGCAGCCTTAGGTGGTTACTTTGACGAACACACTCAAAGGACAAACTACTCACCCAGAGCCTGCTTTCATAATAAAAAGCGTCGAACAGTTTCACGATATTCTGATGGTCACATGACGCTAGAATGTCAATCTCCACCATGTAGTCTTCCAACTCTTCTTCTGTCTTGGTTTTAATAACCTTAGCTGCAGCCAAGATTCCTGTCTGCTTGTTCTGAGCCTGTAGGGTGAGATTTTGGTTGGCTGAAACTGTCATTTCACTTGAATTAAATGCATTAAAAATCAGGGCATGCTTTTGGCAGATAATATTAGATGAAAAATTACAGTGTACTAAAAAGGCTTGTAGTAATTGTGCAATTTTGTTATTCTGAACAGATTTTAAAGACATTTTATGGTGACCGGTGGATGGCCTGCAGGTCATGCAGACATTTACCAAAAACATCAACTCCCATAATACTATATATGCTATAATAGCATTGTGAGTTATAGTAAGGACCACCCCTATAATGATGCATCATTATAAATTATATATTATAAATAGTGCGGCCTGAAACCTGGAAACAGAGCATAATGCTGCTATTTATTCAAGGCTAAATTTTAGGGATGGCTGGAGTTGTGTTCGACCACTGGAATGTACTCCCTTTTAAAAAAACCAGTGATTATAGTTCTATTTTGATCATTTTCCCTTGCAGAACATTTAGTAGCGGTCTTTGCAGTTGCATTGCTGTGCAATAAGCAGCTTGTGACTAATTATGCAAGAAGATTAGACATAATTTAGCCACAGACCCTGTTACACTATTAGATCTATAAAAGAAAATTGCTAATTTCTTAAAATGTATTTAAATGTCTGACTAGAAAATCAAACAAGCAAACAAGTTGAGACTCCACTGTCACAGGGTTGTGTGTCCATGGGAAGGGGTGGGTCACTGCAGGACAAGAAAGCAGTGAGAGTGTCCTGTCCACAAACACTGACACTAGAGACGTTACAAAAGACTGGCCCACTGTAGTGAAAACTGATTTCTGTGCACAAGAATAGCTTTTGTCTACAAACCTCATTTGTGAAAGAGTCTCTGCCTACCTTGAACACTTTCCCAAAAGCTCCATCTCCCAGTTCTCCTATTATTTCCCATATTTCCTCGGGATTTTCATCTCTGCGAACGTGTTCGTACTGTTTCTTTTTCTTCTCGGTTCCCAATTTAAATATTTTACGGAAATTAAAAAATGCCATAATGGATCCAGTCAATGCTATCAAATAATTGGAAATCTAAAATCACAAACTATTATCAGAGTCCGCGTTTAGCTAGAGTAGCATGTCTCCTGTATATATTTGATCTGGCCAACATAAAGGCAGCTTTCATGGTGATAATTTAGTAACAGGACCTTAGCCTTTGACACTGTTTGGCCAGTTAAAACAAAAGCTTTTCGTACATCATGTATTGTTCTAACCACAAGGAAAAAAAAAACCAACCCTAAACGTTAGCCTAGGCGCTCTGCTGTTTGTATAGCCCTAAAATATTAAATTACCAAACCAAATACCAGTAAGCTTAGCTAGTCGTCGTTGCAACTCCTGACGACCGGTGGGAGGACAACCCTTTCTGACCCTGTCACCAAAAGACTTAAACGATGAGCCAACGCGTTCTTCCAAACAGTTGCAGTCCACTGAATTATTCTTTAGGGTCCATGAGGATAAACGTTAGTAGTTGTCTCCATGTGCTCAGCTGAAAGGCTGAAATCAAGCGTATTCCCCTTCATGCGGGACGGCTTTAACGCTGGTAATCTAGCGGATTTGGTACATTTGCGCGTTCATGAATGCGCGCAACCGCGGGGTCTTTCTTCTTACTTCTTGTGTTTGATAGTTGGCAGCGGTATAATGACAACCTTCTGCTGCTCTCATTTGTACAGGAAACTAAACACAGAACACACCAAGTGTGTTTCACTCTACTTTTACTTTCATAGATCCATAGGGCAGCCGCGACCCGCGAGTGTCCAATTGAATTGTTTATTAGTAACAAAGCCCTTTGTGTCACTCAAACTACATATCCCATAAACCATTGCGTAGCATAGTCTTCACAATACTTACAGTAGAATACATTATTTCAATGTGCTGATATATTTTTGTAACCATGCGAATTGTATTCTGTAAACGGGAGGATTTTTGTTGTATTTTTGTAAATATTTCCTATTTTCCTTCCAGCGGTCACGTGATCGACACTTCTCTCCTTCTGCGGAAGCTCCATTGCTAGCATGCTGCTCAGCCGAAGTAAACACTAAAGTTACAGGCAGCCTAAACATGTTATGATTTCAGTTCGCGATGAAATGGAGATGGACAAGATGGACCCAGCGGAGGAGCCCCCGTCATTGTTGTGGGGCTTAGACCCAGTATTTTCTGCATTCGCTAAATTGTACGTTAAAGACATCTTGGAGATGGCAGAATCCAGGCAGGTACCAGGTAATGTATATAAACATAAATACGCTTTACATTTACATCCATCCCGATTACTTACAACGGATGCAAGTAAGGTAAATAATGTTACTTTATCGAATTGTGTGTTAAACTTTATTTGAGTGATGATTGTTTTACTCCTGGAATGTTTTCCATTTTCATTTCTGTTTCTATTTCTTAGGGATTTACTTCTACAACCTGCATCCGATCTTCAACGTTGATGTATTGGGCACAGTGGTTTCCAAGAGAGAAAGAAATGACTTCTTCTGTTATGGAGGTGCTGTTTGTCACTGCACACATCCAAATACTGTATTTACACAACACAACAAAGTACTATAAATGCATGCGGGTACATGCGTTCATAGTCCTTGTTATAGTACTGTTTGCAAGTGCATTTGGGACTGTC
>CAAE01014786.1:1524209-1539505 GCA_000180735.1 Tetraodon nigroviridis
CTCCACATACATATTAAAGATTGTCTGAATTCAGTTTTATTTTACTTTTTCAGGCAAAAACAGGAACTTCTGTCACATTCCGGCTATTCTTTTAGGTGCTAATTGTTTCTTCTTCACTGTCCAGGAGTCCTGAAACATTACACTTGCATTCCTCCTCCACCTTCCCACCTCCATCTGTCTCCTCCCAGTCAACTCTCTGTTCTGCGAGTGGGAGACAGATGGGACTCACTCAGCCTTAATGGGAAAGCTCCTTCGCTCCCATCCCCTTTTAGGATCAATATCATCGGCTGGAGACGGCAGCATTGGAAGGGTTAAACACTTTAAGTGGCGAGGAGCAGCCGGATGGGACGTGTGGCCTCTTGGAGGCTTTTTGTGTACATGTGTGTGCTCATCTGTGAGCCTCGAACGGAAGAGCTGCACGATTCAGGCAGTAAGCATTAAAAAAACACAGGATTTACATCTTAGTTGCTTGGCTTTTCCAGCTGGAATTGTTGACTGATAACCAAAAACCTCCCCCGTTTTTTATGTCATGGCACATTGTTGCAGTTATTGAACTGTGCTGTGAAGTGCGCGTCACTGGTGTGCGTCTTCCTTTACACTGCATCGAGGGTGTTGTGTTCAGCTGTAACTGATAGCTTCGGGAGTGCTGCCTCGCACTTGAGTGTAATTCATTGAGGGGGCTGCGCCATCGTAACAGGATGATGAAGTATGTTCATTGTCAAGTCCTGATAAAGGAGGAAGAACATCAAGATGACAGAGAAGGTGAAGAGGCCAGGAACTGGAAAGTCCAAAGCCGGTGGTGCACCGGCCTTCCTCTTTTAGCTCTGCAGAGGATTTATAAATGGTCAAACTACCAGACACAGTGTATTGACATTCCGATTACTGTGAGGTCCACACTCTGACCCAGCAGCCATCTTTATGGCTGGATCGACATGTGACATTTTATTTCACAACCATTCTGTATGTTCTTCTGACAGCGATGCTTTTTACAGTGTCTTTTCTTGCGCTGTTGTGGAAGATTGAATTTCCTGAGGATGATCCACTCAGGAAACGGCTAGGTCTCTTACAGTGCTACACTAGTTGTAGTCCCATCCATCAAAATTTGGTCCCAACATTGACTGCAACAGTCTTCTCTGCCAGTTTGGGGGACACCGCCCCCTGTTGGCAGAATCAAGCACTTCACCTGAATAGATCTCTAAATCTCTAAGCTAATGTTGCCCGTGTGCAGCCATTAGTGGGCCTGTTTAAATGCTGACTAAAATATTAATCTGTAAACTTCAGTTAACATGTTTTATCACGTAGAAAGCCCTGCTTATATTTTAGAGATGTTTTTCCCATTGGATCTGCTTGGTGTTAAATTGCTACAGATTTTTTTCAGTGCATCCCTCACATCAGCAGTCCCCAACCCCCTGGCCGCAGACCTGTACTGGTCCATGGGTCATCTTGTGCCGGGTCGCACAGAAAGAATAAATAATTTACATTACTTTGTTTTATTTATTATCTAAAATGTGGTTCTTTTGTTCCTTTTTGCAGTAACAATAACATATCATTGAATTTAACTGTATGCATGTTCGCTCAGGATGAAGATGACACTTAAGCCACTGTGGTTGGCTGTTAAACCAAAAATCCTCCTTGCACTGTGTATTTTTGAAGCTTGTGTTCAGGAGTGTTAAGGTTAACTGCTTTGGTGAGCCCCATCTGGAGCCCTAATGCCTGCAGTGATCTTCAACCTTGTTATTGCAATTAGGTCTTTACGATTTGAAAACCTTTGTGTTCGGGCGGTGCACGGGTAGGAGGATTAAAGTTGAGATTACAACATTTGAGCGCGGTAAATCTCATTTTACAGCCTGTTGTAGTAGAGAGATTTGGTGATTTAACTCGGTTCCAATGTGCTGCTTTTTACAAAGACATTAATTCGGCCTTTACAGACAGACAATACACTCCCTCTAAGGAGATTTAGGAAGAGCATAAATGTGTGAGTGGTGTAATGCAGTTGAACGGATAGAACGGACCTTATAAAAATGAGATAGAATGACAAAAGACATGGCAATCCTGTGTATATGCTTTAGATTGTCCATGTATGCAACAAACTTCACCACACAGCATGACAAATGGATATTTGGCTGCATGCCCCAGATGCTGGGCTGCATACCTCAGATCATCAGCAGTGACCAATATTCACACACCACAGATGTAGCTTCAGGAACTACTTTCATCTCAAACTGACAACCTTCATCCCACTGGAGCCATCACTGTACCACCTGAGCTAGAGCTGCCCCCTGTTCACAGAACCTTTGACCGCATGCTTTCTTTTCCTCATGTAGAAGATTTAAAAAAAAAAAAAAAAAAAAAAAAAGATGGCGGCCAGGGCTGTTTGCCCAGTCCTCAGGAGAAGACTTTGATTTCAGCCTCAGGGCTCGGTTCACTGAAATGGAGTCTGAACCCTCTTTTGTACCGTAATGCTTAACAGATGCCTCCAAAGGCCACAAAACAGAGCCAAAAATAGCCAGCTGCACCCCATTTTTGTGTGGTCAAATGTGAGCTTCTCCACTGACAGAAGGGCCCTTGACCGGCTTGAAAATGTCTAATTTTTTTTTTGCCTGAAGATAGAATAATTTTTATGTTAAGTAGCAATTGTTTTAATTAGCTTTTAGCCCACAGCATTTGTCTCTGTGTTGATATGTGCCTCTTAAGCTTTTTTGTGAGATAATTCTTGGATTTCTTACAAGCATTTTGTCTTAAATGCTAACAACCACCCACATTATGTTCTCTGACCTGCCCTCTGCCTTGCCCGGCTTTTCAGCGTACATACCCACACTATTTGGTTTTGACTTTGGGCTTTTGGGGCTTTTAGGTTGGCTTCACAACCACACACGCTTAACAAGTTCTCTCAGAGTTTGTTACAACAGAGTTCTTTGCATGTGTTGCTGTTTTCTGTGAAACTAAAACGAATTCATCTGTCCTTGACACCTCTGGGATGGTTTACAACCGGTTATTTCCATTTGCTGTTGTACTGTCAGTCCTACAGCTTCTTAAACTGTGGTTTGGGTGCTTTGCTTTGCCTCTGTGTATTTAGTTCCATCCATGGCTCTTCTGTCATAGAAAAGTATATATAATGTTGCGTTAAAAATATTGAATGCATTTTGATTTGAAGCTGCAATTAGCAATATACAGTTAGCAGTTAGCAATAGAGTTGGCAAAATACTGAGAGATGCTGTCAGGGAAATTTAAGCGTAGCAGTTAACTTTCCTTGGACATGTGAGACATTGTTGTGACCGGAGGATAAATGCATCTGTTATTCCACAACAGCATGCCTAGAAATAAAGGAGTATGCATCCCAGCATCTCTTAGCCCATCTCCAGTCATCCACAGCACATATTTCACCAGGACACATCCTGTACCACTTCCTTATTAGCAGTCATTGGCCATTTATGGGTACATTTTCCATTACGCCTATATTTGTCATATCTCTAATGGATTGCAGAAGTGCTGGCTCTAATCCCACTCTCTCTCTCTGCATCTCGCTTCGACGACAATGAGCCATATTCTGGTGGGTAGTGCGCAGGGATTTTGCTGGAGAGGTCAGCATAAAGGCTTTATTCATCGGCTGTCCTCGGACACAAAGAGACAGAGACATCAGACCACAGGAGGATGGATAAATATATGAGGAGCCAGCAACGAAGATTTTTTTTTTTTTAACGCTGCAATATTTACTACTGTCACTGTCTATTTAATGTCACTTAAAATACTTTTAAATATTTTTCTATTGCAACATGTAATGACAATACCCCCCCTGCAAACATCAGCCTATAAACGACATTAATGCCTTTTACAGAGCCCAGCCAGAATATTTATTCCTAGTAAGGACACCCTAGTTTCAAGACAGTTGACCCAAAGTTTAAAGTTTAAATAAATTTTACATAGAATCATTCATGCCGACTTCTTTGAAGACATGTCATATCCATCGATGAGTGGCGTTGTCTGGAAGCTGCACTGAGGCTTGTTGTTGTTTGCTCTGTCTCCTCCCTGATGGACTTTTACACCTCCCACTGCCCCAGCATGTGACAAAACATCATCAAAGACAGGACACGCTCTAGTTTCCAGATGTTCAATCTGCTTCTCTTCTGTCTTTGTTATTATCTAGGGCTCGTCGTCAGGTTTCAAATATCGTTTGTATGTCCAGTTTTGACTGGAATGCATTCATCTATTCTCCAATCACAATAAAATCATCTTTTGCCGCACCTCTTTTTCCCCCTCAAGTTCAAACTATTCAAGGCTTTTTCTGCTGTGCAGACATTGCCGAAACAACAGTGGGTCATTGTTGAACACCACAGGTCCTGATGCTGTTCAAGCCTCTTATTGTGCTACCTCAAACAGTCAGACTTCCTCACTGGATCAGGGTCCTATTGTCCTTTAACTCTTCGTTGCAGCCTTTCCCTCATTTGTATGTGGGGGGAGCTGCACCTGCAGCAGAGAGAGGTGGGTAAAATCCAGTTGATATGAAGGTTTCGATTGGCTCTCGAAAACTGAAAGGGCACATTGATCGGAAGAACGTGAGACAGAGGAGAAATGGGGAGTGATAGATTGCGGAGTCTGACTTTCTATAAATAGCACAGCCTGAGCTATCTATCAGCCTTGTTTTAAACTCAATTGTCTTGTTGTGCTGCCCGTGTCCGGAAGTCGGTCGTGACCAGAACCAAAGTGCAAACCCTCGCTACTGGCCACCTGGCTCAGAGGCCCAGCCCCTCCATCTGAAGCTCAGCAAATCTCATTATAAGCCAATAAGCAAGGATCTTAAACTTATCCTCCTTCTTTCAAATGCAGGGCGAGGTCTCTGTCTTTTTCTGACAGCCTGCGGGAGGGGTGGGATGGGCAGGTAAGGGAAGGGAAGGGAAGGGGAGGGGTGCAGGATGAGGATGGTGGTGCCGCTTTGCAGTCACATGACTAATCTGTGTCTGTTGCAGCGAGTGCAGGCAACTTGCCAAAGTCAACTCTCTCTCTTCATCTGTCTCTCCTGGTCCATCCTTGTCGTCTTTCTCCTACCTTCAGACCCAGCCATGCCTCTCCCAGTGTGCTCAGGCAGCCTGCATGCTTTTGTTGCAGTTTGGTTCAGAGTCCATATGCGCTGACTGTGTTATTTTGGAAGTGGCGTCTATTGTCACTAACTATGTCCCTCTTGTGTTGCTTCTTCTTCAGGGACTATGGCTCCAAGCGCAAGTCGGGTAAGTCACCCATGGTTCATTTATGTCATACCAGTAGCTTATTTCAGCTTGTTGCTGACCAGAATTAGAACAGAATCAAGATACTAAAGAGATCCTTATCATACCTGACACATGATGTTTATACTCTCCTTGCAAGTTGTCCCCTTCTGCTCATTGTTTCTGCCTCTTTTCTGCTGAAGGATGCTTTTTACTTTAAATTTGATCAGTTCAAAATGTTAAAATAATAAACACAAACTGCCAATTAGCTTGTTAGCTGGAGGTCGCTCATTTAGTTCTTGTCTTCTTTTTTTTTTTGGAACCTTTTGCAGCATGGACACGTTTGACTGACTGATGATGTGTCTTGAAGGCATGTCAAGAGCTGGGCAGCAGTCTTTCAGAACTATTTTCTTTCATGCACCTCATGAGTGGCTACAGTCTTTGCATTTTTTTTTAAAGACCGATGCTTCTGGAGCTCATTTCTTCGAGAATTGATTAGGAATTGACAATTTTATTACTCGAAGCAGATTGCTAACGTTAAAGCTTCTGTGTGTTCTCTCTCTGGACCTGAAGAATAGAGCAGCAGGTGGCTTCTGCGCTGTTTGTTTGTGCCTAATATGCGTCTAATTCTCTGGGATGCAGCCCAGTTGGATTCCACTCCACTGATCCAGTGATCTTGGCTCTGACCTTAAGACGCACAAAGTCAGGTGGTATAGAGTCTTCTCAGGGTGTTTTCACACATACTGGTGTCGACCAGAACTGAAAAAAAATTTTTTAGCTAGTCCAGAGACCACATCAAAGTCGACTGAAGCCACAGCGAGCTCGTTCTGAAGGGTGGCACCGTTTTGGTACACACCAGTGACTGTTGTGTTCACACTGACCCACCCACATTGAAAGCACCCTTGCAACCATATTCAGCATTATTCATTTTGTTATATATGGTTTTATGCGGTGGTACAAATATAACAAATAACACATCACAAAAACATTTAGAAGATTAACAACACGACTTAATATGTTTGTTATGTTTTTCTGAGACAACTGTTTTCTCTTTCCTTGAGACTCTGAAGGCTGAAGTCATAAATTATTAGAAACATTAAACTCATTAATTTCATTGCAAAGTCATTGCTATTGCAGCTACAGTAAACTGTTCTTGTTACTAATAGAACTATTGGGCTTAAATACTTTTGACTTAACGTTATGTAAAGTCAACTAGGAAAGTGGAAAAAGTTAACAGTTGGAAAGTCAATGAAGGATCAACGTTACAACTGTTTTCCAGTTCAAGTTCATGAAACATAACTTTATGTCGTCCCTTGTCAGATATCAATTGGATTTAAGATGTTTTGACTTCTCTGTGATTTCATTTAACAATCCTGAATCATTTAAACCGGGAGGGGGTGTTTACCTTCCAGGAAGTTTGAGTTGATATTATGTTAGGGCGGAATGTCAGGGTGAGGCCTCAGGAGGTTCAGGGGTCACATGACTGTGCTTCTCCATCGTGTGAGGGCCAAATCCAGAGTGAGAGGAGAGGGAGCCGTTTGGCCCCCAAAGGCCACAGGGTTGAAACGGTCAAGCTGACTTAGGGCTTGTTTATGTGGTGTGGTGATTAGGATTTCAGATTTATGTCAAAATGGTCAGTTTTATTTACGCAGACATGGAAGGAGTGGCCAGACTCCACGCTCTTCGGTGTCGGTTCAGTGTGCACCCCTCTGTAAAGCTGTCGGTGATGATTGGGATTTTAGAAGCAGACTAGTTATACATTAGGAGCTCTTTTGTCAACACACATTTTTTGTAACACTTACATCCATTTTTCTCTTCCTTATAAGGACCTAGAAGACCCTGTTCCAGGTTTTAGACAGAAGTAAGAATGCCAGCATGGACAAATACACACATTCACACAAAAATGATGTAAATGTAATCAGATCACTAAATAAAACCAAACAGCATGACTTCATCTGTGAGCTGATCACACACAAGTCTATTTTGAAAAAGAAATTTGCATTTTTAATTGTTGATGATCACATGATCAATTTCAAATATGAATTCACTTTTACATGCAACGACCAGAAATCGATTCCTAGCCACTGAGTTTGTGTTCGTGGGACATATAGTGATAATTAAAGAATCTAAAATAAATGACCTACTTCTAGATATAAAATATTTTAAAATATATAGTTTTACATGTTTGCCAATCATTAGGTTTTCACCTTAATTCTAGTTTTTCTCTGCAGTCCATAAACATAACATAGATTCTTTAAGGGAAAAAATAATGTATTATAGAGGGAAAAAAAACAGACACATTTATACTAATGAAGAAGAAAACACACGTACATGCTTCTGTATGAGTGTTTGAGGTACCATGTGACTCAGAGTAGGTGGGACAGTTAAAGATGTTGACTCGTGACCCTAGCTGACATGGGAGCAGTCCAGATCCCCCCCTCTGGGCTCAGCATCGATCCAGTGAAGCCCTTAGAGCTCTACTGAGTAGTGAAAGGGGATTTGGTTTTTATTATCTCACGTGAGCAGTAAGGACCTCAGGGCTTCACAACAGGGGCAGAAGCCATGAAGAACAACCCCATTGCTTCAATAAAAAAATATTTTAATAGCAAGATACTCTAAAACATTGAAGATATTTTGCATTTTAGAATTGAACTAAAGTTTTCATTCATTTTTGTTAACAATAAAAATAATTAAAGTTCTATAAATTAGGACAATCTGGGGTTCGTCACACTTATTGCATGCAAAATATATTAGTTTAGATAACTAATAGACAGCAGATGTCTAATATGTGACAGGTACAATCTTTTTTTTTTTTTTTTTACTTTAAAGGAAATGATGATAGTGATACCAAGGACTTGATGGCTTTAAACATTTGTGCAATGTACATTTGTACATTGTGTACATTTAAATGAAGGGAAAATAAAAGGAATAATTTCTGGAACAAATTAGGCTCGTGATGTTTCATCCTGGGTCAACCTTAGATTTAGGTTAAATTAGCTGGGAAACATTTTTTTACTCTCTGGCCTTGTGTTTTTACACTTTGATTGTGCTTGAGTTTTTATATGGACTTTAAATTGTGTTTTATTAGCATTTATTGACTTTATTTTACTTTATCTGCAGCACTTTTCATTCTAATAACAGAACAACATTGTATTGTTTTTATATGGGAACTCTGAATCCTGGAGAACATGATCAGCTAGTCAACAGCATGATTTCATTTGTTGGAGGTGTGTCTTTAGTGAAAGGGAAGCAGGGGAACTTGATCTATGTATAACTGATTCATATCCTAAAGACCAATGATGGGATTAAGAAAATTGTTATAGATAAATTGCGATGGAGAACAGGATTACACAGGGCGTTCAGCATATACTCACCTAAAAAAATGTGTTTTTTAACAATCCCTGGGAAAGAAAGTGATTGTGTGAGGATTTTGCCCCACTCCTTAACAGAGAACACTCTCAGCTGTGAGACGTTTGAGATGGTTTTTGAGCCCAATTCTGGTCACCCACAACATCTCAGTGGGGAGGAAGGTCTAGGCTTTTCCTTCAGCTGTTCCAGGATTCTGCATTTTTTAGTTTAGCCAGATCTACTTGGTAGACTGACTGGTAAATTTTTAGGTCAGCGTCTTGTTTTTTCACCTCCATGGTTCAGAGCTGGTGCGAGGATCTTTTCCAGGAATGCTGTATTTAGTCTTGTGTTCAGATATTTCAGATTGGAAGTAAGCTGTTTTAACATTGCTATTCCAAAAGTCCTGGTCTTTTACTTCCTTCTCTCTGGCAAACATCAATCTGAACTTCATGGTGACTCAGTTTTAACAGTCAGAAGCACATCGAACGAAATGTCTGAGGTCTAAATAATGCATGCTTCCTTAATAATGCCGAGTAATTACATGCACTTGGCGCATTACACACGCCTGGGATTTTAGCATTAGAAATACATAATGTATTATAGATATTATATTTTACAAAAAGTTTTCTCTTCAATTTTAAATGTTTTTTTTTTAAATTTATTTGACTCTCTATTTATTAAAAAAACAAAACAAAACCAATACAAAAAATACCTCAGGCTTTAATAAGTTGAAAGTCCTGACTGTATGTGTGATGTGCTAAATAAGTGGGAGTGTTAAAAAACTTTTTACGTTTTAGTTTTTTTTTTTCCTCTACTTTTTCACATCATGTAAAAAAACAAATGAATACAAACAAGAATGCTGAAGCTTCAGGAATGTAGCTTACTCTTACATTTTCTGCTCAGCAGTTGTGATGAAGGCATGTCTGACCATACACGTTCCTCTGCATGTTGTCCAACTAAATAATCCATCTCTGCTTCTCTTCTTCCTTCTCTCCGTCTGCAGTATGGATGTACGGCTTTACAGACAGTCCGAGGAAAGAGGCCTCAGGTAGCTTTGTGCATCTGTGTTAGCATGTTGAATGTGGATGCATGCCCGTGCTCCTGTGAGCACAGCATTCCCGATGCACAGGTGTTGCTGTGTTTGTATTCTTTCTTTTCACACGCAAACACACAAACACACACACTTAACTTTATGGTAGACATCCGCTCTGCAGGCGGTTTGTGGAGTCTGCCAGTGTCACATTCTGCTCGTTCCATCCAGGGTCCATCCATCTTACATTTATGTGTCTGAATGAAGTGAGTTGTCAGGTCATATTTTTTTGCATACTTCTCTAACGTTGTAGCCCTTTCTCTTTGCTAACACACCTGTTTTGCAGCTTCATAAAGCTAAAAGCTTTGTGCATAGCTTGCATACACATATATAAACGTTTATTGCGACAAATGCAGTAACAGATTTCCCCATCTGGCGAGCGTTAGCGATATTTAATGTACTGTAATTGCAGCATTTCTGGGGTCTGAGACATATCATGCTGTTTCCTCCCATTAGGGCTGTCAGTGTGTCATCTTGAGTTAGTAGGAGCAACGATGAGCTCCTTTGAACAAACAGTCAAGCAAAAATAGCCCGGCTTTGTTGGAAATGTGGAAAGGATGTATAAAACGGCCTGTTCAAACAGAAGACGTGTCAGAAGACGACAGAATGGGGTACTTCTTCAAAAAGGGTTTGGTTTATATTAAATCAGCTTCTTTTCTTTTGAATTTCGAGGTAAGCGATGGTTTCTTCCATCAGTGACTTTAGTGTCCTCTTTATCCGTCCTTTATTCTGATTCATGAGAGAAAAGTGGAGGCAGGTCCAAACACCCAGCCTCACCCTATTGGGAAGATCAGAAATATTCCAATGAGTCTGGTCTTGATGCTAATATAGTGTGAGGTGGGAGGGGGTGGGGGGCGGGGGGCTCTATCTTATCTTTTAATTCCTTGTCTAAATGCACAAGAACTGTCAGGCTACACAAAACAGTGCCGGGATAGTCTTTTCTCAGATTTTGAAATATGCAAATATTGAAGCTATTATTGTAGAGAATAAAGTTTGCAGATGAGATCAGGTTCAGCTGGGATTAGGTTTAGCTCCTGTAAATCTAAGACCACGGTCCTCAGCCGGAAAGGGATGGATTGCTTCATGTAAAGGAATCAAAGTATCTCAGGATGGTGCTTGAATGGATGGTGCTACATGAGAGGGAAAAATGAAGCGAGGGACTGACAGATGAATCAAGGCAGCATCTGTAGAGAGCCAGGATCTCTGTTTACCAGTCAAGTTACAGCACAAGCCAGCATCACTTGTAATCAAGAGCTTTAGGTAAAACTTGGAAATGCGAGTGTTAGTAGCGAGTAGCAGACAGTGGGCCGACAGGCAGCAGCAAAATCCTGAAATCCTAAATGGGAACTTTCAGAGATTCATCGGATTTGTGTTTTTTCCTGCTTTGATGATTTGACATCTTTTGTGATTTGGTTCAGTTTTAAACAAGGTGTCATTTCCCTGTGCAAGTATATATTTTAAAATGTTGCATCTTCCTCTCTCCTCATTCCAGTCTGTCGCTTTTCAGGCTTTAGCCACCAGTCCAGCTCAGTCAAGTCTTTCCTCTGCATATTGTTTTGTCTTTATGCAAATCTGGTCCAGTTAATCTCCAGTCTCCAGTTTTTTTTCTTAAACCTGCCGCTGTGAATGGTGGCTGAAGTTTATTCATTTTATCGGTCGGAATTAATTGATTTGTGTGCAGGCGCCTGATTAAACGTTTAATAAAACGCAGTAACATTTGCTAATAAGATAGTATGACGATGCTTTCTACTTTGACACTGGCTTTAACTAGCTGCTTTAGGTTGTCTTGTGGCAGTACATTGCTGATGTAATTATATCAAATAATAGCATGAACTGGAATTTTTCCATTGATATTTGCAAAGATGGACGTCCACATTCCCAAATTGTTGAATCTACCCCATTAATATAGTAACAACTACACATTTGAAGCAGGTTTGTTCATTTTTGCTGGTAAAAAAATGCTGTTATTTTGTCCCCTGGAGGTCACATTTGTGCACTGATTAGCTCAGCGGCTTTATCTATTTCAGCACCAGTTATTCGTAAGTCAGCAGGAATTCGTTGTTTCAGTGTTAAAAATATGGAAGGTGTCGCACGTAGCAGTCGGGAGAACGCAGCCGGCTAATTCCAACTTTTTTTGTTTCACATAAACACGGTCCAGCCCTCTTGCCTTGCTTCTCTCTATCTTTACTTCTATTCCACTCATATGTTTCTATTTAAGGCCAGCATTGCCGGCTACCATGATTGGTGCGCTTCACCCCCCCCCTTCCCAGCTCGCTGTCCAACGACCGTTCCCCAGCAGCAGCGGAGGGAGGCCTTTCCTCCCAACCACACTGTTGATTTTCCACAAGGAAACTTCCCCATTCTTTCACTCACCAGACTTCCCCGCCAACTGCCTGTGACTCTTTTCTTTCTCCATTTTCTTTTGCCTAGCGTATGTCTTACATAGGCTTTCATTCAGGTCATGGATACCCAATAGATGCCAGATGCAGCCCCAGCAGACATCCGCATCGCCTTCCTTCCTTTTGTTTGATTCCTCCCATTGTTTATCATGTCTTTGCTGCGGGCTGGAGGTTGGCTCAGCTTTATGGCCAATTGGGACAATGCAGCCGCGGCGTGAGCCTGCCTTCTGATTGGTCAGAGGATCAGCCGATGGCAACTTACCGGACATACAGCAGAAACAACATAGTGGGCTGTGGGAGTCGTCCACGTGGATCCACAGCAGGCAGGTGGCTGACAGCGTGTTTCTTCCTCCCAGGGATTGAAAGCTCAGAGCCTATGGTGCTGGAGCAGTACGTGGCTGTGGCCAACTACGAGAGGCAGGAGAACTCCGAGATCAACCTCAAGGCTGGCGAGACCGTGGATGTGATTGAGAAGAGCGAAAGCGGTAAGTGGGCTTTTCTTATTGTTGTTTGTGTTGTCAGCCACATGGTTGAATCTGCACACTGAAGCCACAGTCAGAGTTCCGGCTTGTAGAAATGTTATAACCTCAAAAACCGTCGGTACCCAGATTTGAAAGATAGGCGTTTAAAACCTGAATTTATTTTGATCTGTTGTTAACAGGTTTCGCTGCATGTTTGTGTGCGCAGATGTCTGTGTAGGTTCTCAGTCATCCAGGTCATAGTTATCCGAGAAAAGATTTTGTGTTCATCTGGACTTTTCAATTTTCTTTTTGGAAAACGTTTCGCCTTCTATCCAAAAGGCTTCATCAGTTCTGATCAGGTTAGGTGCAGAGCTGAAGATATAGCCGTTTTGGACCATTGGCATGCTAATGTCAACTGAGAGTCTTTACATTAGTGTGCCAGTGGTCTGAGTGCAGTGGTGTGCGCAGATGCATCTGAAAAACAGCTTATTTCAGTCAGGTGACAGATATAACCACATGAATTTTCCATCTTTAACTTGTGAAGCGGAGACCTGTCAGTCATTTGGTGTCTCTCTGACCAGGTTCGCTTCCAGAAAGTTTTTTTTCCCATCATTTATATAACCGCTTCTCCTGAACTTAGCATCACATGCTTATGTTATTATCTGACATGACCCACTATAGGGAGGATAATTGGTGTCATGTCTACAGGCTAATCTATAACTTTCTGAAAGTGATAAATATAGGTGTGTGCACATGTGGGTGTATGAGGGCAAAAAAGAGAGATTTTTTTTTATTTTATCAGTTATTGCAAACTGAAAAGAATACATGTAATCCTAACCTCATGTGGGAATTCTGCAGCGGTTCCAGAGCTAAAACTCATTCTCTGTGCAAATGTGCCAGGACAGCCAGCGACTTGCACAACTCAAGAAATGTCAGTGTAAATCTTGGCACAAACAATCCGTATCTGTAAGCTGTTATTACACCAGTTCCATGTGAAAGTCAATACCTTTGAGATGATCTTTCACTGCACCCATAGGCAATGATGTGAACGAGTCCTGTCCCTAGATTGCTAATCGATAACTCCTCATTTATGGACTTGTTTCTGTTTGTGCCACACTCAACACAAGTTCTGCTTTATAACATATTTATTCTTTGATGGCATTCAAAGTTTTTCATTTGCTAGCCAGCATCCCAACTTAGAATGAGGCCACGAGAGTATCACTTCTTCCTTTCTACCTGCAGCTCTCTTTACATCTGAAGATGTGCTGCCTTCTCAGTTAGGTCAAGCATGGAACTGGTCTATATGCTGAAGTCATTTTTATTTTCCTGTGTGTAATTCCTATATTTTTATCGAGGGAAATGAGACTATATGAATCACTCAGAATACAGAGTTTCCACAGATAATCCACAGGTTAAACAGATGCCTGACAGAGGAGTAGCAGCTCTACATTAGCCTCTTTGTTTATTTGAGATTTTTTTTCCAACATGGACATGGAGTCCACAGTGAGCGTGGTGGGTGGACTGACCCAGTTGGCAAATATAAATCAGTACAATATGGGACCACCTAACATTATTCAGTGTCCTGTAACAATTAGAAGGATATTTTGAGCAGTATAGGTACTTTATCTGAAGCTGTTGTTTGAGGAAATCAAGAATTAATATGTCTGTCTGTATGGAGGATCTGTGCATTAAAACATTTTAAACTGCTTAGCGTATCATGTATCTTTTAATGTATCATGTATGTTTTAATGTGTCGATTGACTATTTGCACTCTGGTCTTAGTGACAGAGAGGGGAATATGTATGTGGAAAACTGGCTTCCTCCACCCTTCTTCACCAACCATGACTAATGGGTCTGCCAGGAGTACCAGCAGACTCACTGTAACGCCCAAGAAGCAAAAGACATTCATGGAAAACTTTGGACTTCGTGGCTACCAAGTCTTTCTGAGCATTAAATTGAGTCTGAACCCCCGGTCTTGTGTTTAGTTTTGCATCCAGGTTGTATCACATCTCTGCTGTCATTGAGTCATGTCAGTTTCTCCCTGTGTGTCTCTTTCCTTCTTCCTTATCTTTTCTTGGTATTTTAATATCCCCCCTTTTGGCACCAGATATTTTGTTTTTGACTGATATGACCACTTGCCTAACATGATGATCTTTTTCGCTGTCAAAACAGCCCTGACATCTTGAATTCTGGATCCCTGCAGACTCCTGGCAGCCATGAATTGGACTTGTTTTTCCAACACATCCCACAGATGTTTGATTGGACTGAGATCTGTGTACTTTTGAGATCCAGTCACCACTTTAGACTTTAGACTTTAAAAAAGAAAACATCAATGCGCAATGCATAACCTCACATCTTTGTATTAAAAGTAGCAATAGCTTCTGTCACTGTAATGGTCAATTCTCTAAATTCTGATGTCCTTGCAATCCAACATTGTCTGCTGATGCTTCCGGCTCTATATGTGCTGCGTTCTTTGAAGCCTGAGCCATGTTTGTCTCTTCTTTCACTCTTCCTACCTCATCTGTACTCAACAATCCAAATCTATTCTACAGGACGCATTTGTGAGGGATGATTGATATAAATCTTGTTCTTTCTAACAGCCACTGCTGCTGGATTCAAGATTTCATAATTTATTTTATTTTTTTTTTTAGTCTAGGAACATTTTGTTCTGTCAAATAAACAGTACGATACAAATTTTTTCTACAGCAGATACATTATGTTCCATTATGAGTATTTGAAAAGGCTTTGTACGTCACCAAGTGTCTGGACAACAAACTGATCAGAAACCTAACAGGAAAAT
>CAAE01014786.1:1540291-1555822 GCA_000180735.1 Tetraodon nigroviridis
TGTGCAAATGGTGCAGCATTGTTTGGAAATGTTTCAAGTCATTTTACTGTCAATGGTCACTTTACAAACAAGCCACAGCCTCTTGCTAAAACATACTGGTCAATGAATGCGTCATTTTTCCCATATGTTCGGCCAAGATTGTGTTTCTTTGTATTTTTCCCCCTTCTGGCTGCCAATCTTTGGCCCAGATCTCCTCCTACAAGACAGATTTTCCTTGAAAGCTGTAATTTAACAGCTTCTCACATGTTAGACGCAGCCCCCTCCTGTCAGAGACCAGGTTTTCCATGCTGCAAACATGCTGCTAATTCTGTCTCTCATCACATCTACAATCTTTAACCTAAAAATACATACTCGATCTGACCAGACAATTCTTTATCATTCATTAAGAAAAAAAATAAACAGAAGTTCATGAGGCCCAAAAGGTGGAAGGCCCAAGACTAGCCAGTCAATCTTCACACCTGAATCTCAGAGCGTGTATTTTATCTGCTCAACTAGAGACAACAACAGCTGAACCACTTTTATACAGAATTTATCCTGATATGTCTGAAAACAGCACTGAAATGAGGCTAAAGATTAGAATTCCAGCAGTGACGGTGTTGACCAAATTACAGATTAAATGACCCCTGGATTAACACTGAAAAGTTATAATTACACAGGATAGATTAAACCATGCTATTTTCAAGAACTGTTGTTTTCAAAAACACATTTCAGAATGTGGTTTATGGTCATTTGTTATTTACTCCTAGTTTCTTATAGCAGATTATTTATAGTTAGTAAAACAATTTTTAACATTCCAGATATGAATCATTACTCAACAATGTTGTTGTTCAGTATGTTGCACCTCAGGTCGGCATGTTGTCGTGACTTTTTTGGGTAAAGAATTTGCTTTTGTGAGGTTCTACGATTGGTCAATCAGTTTGTCTCCGCAAAAAATTAATATTTCCCAGATGATTCCAAATGATGTTGAAAGCTGTCGAAAGTTTCACTTAAAAAAAAATAATAAAAAAATAAACTCCTCTCCGGGGATTAGAAATCATTGTTATAAAACTGCAATAAAATGTGAGTAAACAAGTACCAACGGTGTGGTATTAATGTTCTTGAATGATACTCCATACTGGAACATGATGTCATAATTTGATGACGTTTAATAAAGAACTTGTTGAATTATTACATAATGTATTTGTTACTTAAGTCTTCAAGCGACTGCGAATGACACAAAGAGCAGTTTAACCTTGTATTTATTTTTAGTGATAAAGTGAGTGAGGGTCACGACGCAGCATGTTCATCTTTTTCCTTATCTTTTTTCTCCATCTCTGGTTACAGGGTGGTGGTTTGTCAGCACAGCAGAAGAACAGGGCTGGGTGCGAGCCACGTATTTGGACTCCCAGAATGCGACTAGAGACGATTTGGACCGTGGCACTTTCAGAACCGGAGAAGGTCAGTGCAGAAAAACACAATCTTGCTGTCCAGTCCGGCACATGAAGGCCTGGGTATAGCTCCTCGCGGGGGTGCGCAGTGATTAAGCTAAAACGCTGAGGGAGTTCATTATGCTGCTTGGTGCACATCTGCTGGTGTCTAATCTTCTTGTCGTTTTCTGTCTCACATCAAGACATTTGGTCTTTTCTGCTTCACTGAGCTGCACGCATTCTACAAGGCTCAGGCAAGAGACACTTTATCCACAGCGTGCAGCTGCTGCAGTTATGCTTCCCTGCGCTCCTCATTAGTTTCTTTCTTTTTTGCTACATACAGAGGAACAAAAATACTCATTTTACTCTCAAAGTGAGGGCAATTTTGGGAAGTAAGGACATTTTGGCTGGTCCTGAATAAAGTGTTTGATAGTTTTAAGGTTGGGGTTAGAGGGTTAGTTGGGATTTAGACTTCTCACAAAGATAAGGTACAAGGGCGTGTGTGTGTGTGTGTGCGTGTGTGCATTGGTTGGGGGATGGGTAAATGTTTGTGACATTTATGAACTGTTCGTAGGCTGGCAGTTGATTTAGAGGCACATGCTCATTGGGCTTTTTCATGATTTATACATGAGAAAAGCATCTGAGATTTTTCACACCCACACACACACACACCCAAACATGCACGCATGTTTTTCAATTAGGTGTCTTTGTCTTTGCAACCACTTGTCACTTTTGATTTGCATTCTCCGCTTCAATTTTTTTTGTCGTGTGTTGTCCACTCCATCCCATTATGTGTTCGCAGTCTGTAACCTCATTCCGCTGACAGCCCGATCCTGCCAGAAAGAAACCGAAAGCCCCGGCCCTGGCCTCTTTAAATTACCGCCAAATAACATTTTCCATTCTGCCATGACTTCCTGGGCTGATATTTTAATTAGGAGGTCAAAAGAGGAAGAAAATGACATGAGGCGGAAGCCCAGAAGAAGGATGGAGACAAGAGGGTGACAGAGGGTAGCCGGTCTAGAATGCAAGGAAAATAATGAATGTAATTACCCCTGTAAGCACACAGAAGATCGGGGCTATTTCCATCTGTCTCGCCTCATGTGGTCTCACCGAGGATAATGACCCACCGTATCAAACCGCTGCTTGATCGTGCACGCTAGAACCTTACATTCAGTGAAAAGGGTCTTCTGGCTAGAGCCTGATCTCAGTCCCACTGAGGAAAGAGACGGCAGCCTGGGATGGAAATCTGAGATCGAAGAGCAACATATGCAGGGCTGAATTTGCGGATGGCCCTTGAATTTTGCTAGAAACGGTGGGAAGTAATAGTCCTAGCGGCTCCAGCACAACGATTCTCAGAAACCCTTACATTTAGAGATTCCATCTCCCACAGCCTAAAATAGCACCAAAGGTTTAATCGACTCTGGAGAATGCTCTGCACGCCAACATCAAAGCCGTCAATTTTTTTTTCTTATTAACATTTAAAGTCAATTCAGTAGCAAGTTGTACTTTTTTATATTTTACCTTTTTAAGCTATATTAATAAATGTCACCTTTGGTGCAAAAATATTATGGCATTACTATTTTTTATTACCCTAACTTATACACTTATTGCTTTTTTTCCCCCTCATACTAACTTAACATTTGCGTGTTTCTTTTTTTTGTTTGTTTCTTTCTTTGCTACCCATCATCAGTCACTAAGAGGCGTAAAGCACATCTGAAGAGGCTGGACCGCCGCTGGACCCTCGGTGGTATTGTGAACCGCCAGCAGAGCAGAGGTGAACATGGAGACAGTGCATGACCTTGTACACGTGTATGCATTATAATATGAATGTTCTTAGAGATTCGTCCAGCTGTCATGAGATGCACAAACTGAAATGTAGAAGCAAATATGCAGCTTGTCAGCATGGCTAAAGGCTTCGTATATCTAAAAAAAAAAAAAAAACTAGCTGAGTTAGATCCTCATCTGGGATTCGGCAGCACTTGGCATCAAATATCTACCAGGAGCGGCCATCTGGGTGGCAATGAGTCAGTGTCCACAGTAAATTTTCACATCGCACTTCATCAAACTGGGATGTTGTGGAGCTCACTCTGAGCAACCAAATAGTTGCACTGCGTTTGGCTAATTAAGACGAAGCAGTTTGCACTGCTTTGAAAGCGGCACGCCTCACGTCCGCCGGGCCGTGCCAACGTGAAAGATGGTTGAACAGCGTTGCTGCTTCATTTAATCATGCTCCCTCGGGTTTAAAATGCTGCTAATGACTTCCAAATGCTGTAATATATATCTAGGGGACTCTCCTGCTGATGGCCGCTCAGGTAAAGGGTGGGGAGGAGGAGGAGCAGGGAAGATAGATCAAAGGGGAAGGACAGAAAGAGGAGAGGAAAGGAACCGACACACACATCGTATATGCAAACTGATCAGTCAATATGTTACAGCTCTTTCTCCCAGGCCGGTACGGGAAGAAAAGAGTCACTAATGGCTACAGCTCTAGGTTGCTAGCTAGGTTGAAAGCTCTTTTGCTGCTCGCTTATATGTCGACATATCAGTAAAAAGTTTAGCTTGTACTGAGAAGGAGACAAGCAAAGTGGCCTGAAACGGGTTGGGGAGGGTGTGCAATGACGTCACCGGTCTTCTGGTCCCTCTGAAGATTACAGACCTGGCTGAAAAGTGTGAAAGTGCGCCAGCAGCCCAGACCTTTGACTGGGGGCAATCACTCAGACCTCAAATCTACACAGACAGACGGCTTCAGCCTGCAGATAATTTAATGTTGCGTCAGATCAAGACTGCGAGTCAGAACTTTACAACTGGGTCACGCTCAATAACTTCTGCGCCTACTGGAAAAACAAAAACTCAAAAGGCTGCTGAATCACATTTGCCTTACAGTCTCCCCCCCCCACTGTCTTGTTTTTAATTTGCTTCTTGGGCAGAGGAGAAATATGTGACGTTGCAGTCGTACACCAGTCAAGGGAAGGATGAGGTCAGCTTTGAGAAAGGGGTCACCGTGGAGGTCATCCAGAAGAACTTGGAGGGCTGGTGGTTCATTAGGTGAGTCAGATTGTCTCCCATCATCAAAATACACATGCACGCAAAAGATTGGGCACTATTATTCATACAAGTACAAGTCTTATACCTCCCTGCACTGTTGCAGTGCTCAAAAGTTCTTGTTAAGGGGACGTTTGTGATCAGTATTCAACTTTTAGATGCATTAAAAGCAGGTTTACCTCCCTTTAAACTAGTCTTTACACCTGCGAGTGTCTGAGTCGCCTTTAAGAGGCGAAACGAAAAAAACTGCCCTGAAAATACAAGAAGAGATGATCTAGATCAACCTCTTACTCTTTATGTAACCCACACACAGGTATTTAGGTAAAGAGGGCTGGGCACCCGCATCATACTTGAAAAAGGTGAAAGATGACTTCTCCCCCCGCAAAAAGACCATGACTGGCCCTGTGGAGATCATCGGCAACATCATGGAGATCAGCAACCTTCTGCAGAAGAAATCGGTGAGCGAGAAGGACATCCAGACCGACGGCGAAGGCAGCACAACCCCAGAGCGCCACATATCCAAGAACGAAATCAGCATGCCCATGCCGTTCAGCTCCGAGATCAACGCGGAGACGGGCAGGCGGCTGAGCACCACTCGTGACACCAACAGCCCGTGTCTGGGAATCGCAGCCAGCGCCGCGCTGAGCGAGACCAAAGCGAGAGGCGATCCGGGGTCCCCGGCGGTGGCGAGAGTGGCGCCACACAGGGTGGAAATCGGTGAGTTTTTTTTTTTGCTGTGGTGAGGTGTAAAATAAATGTTTAAAACTGGGAAAGAGTTTGTTGAGCACTTTAAGACAATTGTGGTGTTTTTTTTTCTGTCTTTAAGGCTTTGATGCAGTGGGTAAGCCTCATAGTCGCTGCTGGGGGGCCTGATAAGCAAAAAAACTAACCTGCTGTGAGATTTGGGGGTGAATGTTCACTAAAAACCTGCAAATAGTGTATAACAAAGTAGGATAATTACAACAACCAAAAGAATTATAATGAAAAACTGCACTTATGTGTGTGTTTTGGGTACCAGCATTTTATCATAATTATTATTTTTTGATCTTTCTCTGCTGGGATGTGTTGTCTTTGATTATTGGTTGTAATGTTTTCTTCTCTTTTGCCAGAATTTTAATCACATTTGGGAAAATGTAGCTTTGAGGGTGTGAGGTCATGGAAAAAAATGTAATTTAGTGCAACAGATTCCCACATAACAATTACATACGCGTCTTGTGTAATTTATTTTATTCAGTTCTTGTCATGCACCACACAGAAACACGCTACTTCCCTTGGGGGGAGCTTATTCAGCCTGACATAACTCATGCTGTCTTCAATGTGTTTTTCTTTCATCTGCATCATTTACGTCCCTGTGTGGGAGCACTGTATGATTCCTAACATTCATTTTAGTGCTGTTAGGATATAAGCAAACCCAGTTGCATCCTTGCTTGATGAATGAGGCTGTTTTCGCTGCCTGTTAAGGCCAAATGGCCCTGATCGCTGCTAAAATCCCAAACACATTTTCTTTTGTTTCAGGTTCCCCAAATCTAAGACAAAAGCCCCCACCAAGAAGAGACGCTAATCTGGTGAGAAATGCAATAAGTTGTAATTGTTTTTAATATACATAAATATATATAAAAAAGTCCTGACACTGAGATCACATGCTTTTGTCAGAATAGGCATAGAAAAACGTGAGCAGAATTTTAGCATAATTGGCTAAATTTGCTGGGCTACTGCTCACGTCCCCCTTTTCTGCTCTGCAGGGATTCCACTTACCGAAGCCACCGGAGCCCCCTGCTGTCGAAGCCGAGTATTACACCATAGCTGATTTCCAGTCTTCAATCTCCGATGGCATCAGCTTCCGTGGAGGACAAAAGGCTGATGTAAGATGCCACGTTTCCATTGATGTCACCGAGATGGGACGGCGAAGGCTCGCTGAATATGCATGAAGCCTGAGACGTGCCTGCTTAGACGGGAGAGCTGAATCTAAATACGACCTTGAGATTTGCATTTGATGACGATGTAGACACAATTTGCCACACTCATACAAAGAGTATCTATATATGTAGTAACTAAGCAACTATTTAAGAATTCCTAATTACGTTTTCTATTTATTCATGCAGGTAATAGAGAAGAACCCCGGAGGCTGGTGGTATGTGCAGATTGGAGAGATGGAGGGCTGGGCTCCCAGCTCTTATATTGACAAACGCAAGAAACCCAATCTTAGCCGTCGCTCCAGCACCCTGACCCGTCCAAAGGTTCCACCCCCGGCTCCACCGGTTAAAAAACAAGATTCAGAAGAGGCTCCGGCATCTGACAGTTCTTCATTCAAAGCTTCAGATCCGCCAAGCAGACCTGTGTATGAGGAGCCTGAATATGACGTTCCGCCGGTTGGATGTGAAAAGGAATCGGACACAGATTCTGTAAAGAACGAGCGAAACGTGGATGTGAAAATCAGCAGCGGGGTCAGCGACAAGAATCACAGCTCTCCTTCTTTCACTAAGGCCTCTCCTCCTATCTGCAAGGTACCTTCTGTGATCACTTATCAGAGGGCGCCCTTTAGATCTGTGGAGGAGGTTTCAAAAGCAGAGTGTATCTACGAGAATGAAAACTTTCGACGCAGTGAAAGAAACTTAGTGAAAGGTTCCAGTGAGCCAAACTCCCCAAAGAGCTACCATTCCTCCACAGTTCCACGCCGACCTTCTGGAGCTGCACCTTTTGCAGGCAGGCCCGTCAAAACCGTGACGCCGGAGATGAATCGAAGAAGCCAGACGCTGGGCAGACGCATGGAAGTCTGCTGCAGGTCACACGACGGCAGCCCCCACTCGTCCTCGGATGAACTGAGTCGGGGTCCTAAAAAAGCCTTCAGCCAGGATGTGGAGCAAAGAATAGGTCAGAGCCCCTCCACCAGGCCCAAGCCTTCGGTCAGGCCTAAACCACTTCTGACCAAGTCGGAACCCCAGAGTCCTGAGCGGATGGACATGAGCTCGCTGCGAAGGCAGCTCAGGCCTACGAGCCAGTTTCAGCACGGCCTCAAACCCCCTCGTGGAGACGACTCTGAAACGGCTTCTGTCGTCTCATCGGAGGGCTCCGTGTGTTCGCGTAGCACCTCAGATCTTTCATCCGTCTACTCCAAAGGCAGCCGTGGTGATTCTGACGCGGAAGGTCCCAATCTGTACCGCTCCGTAGATACCTATAAGAAGGTCCAGGACTCTGAAGTCAGCTTTCCCGCTGGCGTCGAAGTCGAGGTTCTGGAGAAAGAGGAGAGCGGCTGGTGGTACATTCGGTGGGGATCCGAGGAAGGCTGGGCTCCCTCGTACTACCTGGAACCCGTCCGACAAGTCGGCGACGCAGGAAGTGGCGGCAGTAAGTCCAACAGCCTGGAGAAAAACAAGCAAAACGTTCTGACGCTAAACAACATCAATATTCAAGGCCGGAACCAGCAGCACCAAGGCTTGAAGAGGAACACTCCCCCTATTCCTTCAAAACCACCAGGTGGCTTCTCCAAGCCATCCGGCATGGTCAACGGAGGCGTTCGTTTGAGGAACGGAGTGCGTCAGGTGGCTGTCAGACCTCAGTCCGTGTTTGTGACCACCTCGCAGTCGGCCAAGGACTCCCACTACATGACGGGCTCTCTGAGGCGCAACGACTCGCTCGGCAGGAGCGACCACTACGGTTCCGGCTCTGCCACGCTCGGCGTGCGCCGCAACGCCTCGTTCAGCACCGTGCGACCGCATGTGGTCGTTGAGAGCCAGACGAGGCCGGTGGAGCGCTCCGGCATCAGCTCCTCCGGGAGTTCCTTAAGCACAGGCAACGTGCAGGACGTCCTCACCAGAGTCAACCAACGCAACGGCATCCCCGTGTCCGCGGTCCGACCCAAACCTATCGAGAAGAACCAGCTGATCCACAACAACCTGGGCAGAGACGTGTACGTCTCCATCGCTGACTACTGTGGAGACGAGGAAACGATGGGCTTCACTGAAGGCACCTGTCTGGAGGTTCTGGAGCGAAACCCCAATGGGTGGTGGTACTGCCAGGTGCAGGACAGCCTGATTCCCCGCAAGGGCTGG
Organism: Tetraodon nigroviridis; assembly: GCA_000180735.1. NCBI lineage: Eukaryota > Metazoa > Chordata > Actinopteri > Tetraodontiformes > Tetraodontidae > Tetraodon > Tetraodon nigroviridis. The sequence continues at coordinate 1,548,786 of CAAE01014786.1, forward strand.
GTGCCCTCCAACTACCTGGAGCGGAAAAAATAGTCCCAGACCCGAGTCTCCCCATTCTCCTCTACCTTTTTGGAATTTTTGAAATTGTTCCTCGCAATATTCCCAAAGCAATATCTTCTTGGAAAGGGTACTTTTTATCGAAAGAAAGTTCAAACCATTTACAAAAGTACAAAACATCTTTTCATCGGGCAGGAAAAGGACGCTTTCAGCGCTGGTTTACTACAATTTGAATCATAATTTGAAGTGGAAAAAGGGACAAGTGTGGAGTCGGTAGCCTTGACAGTGTCACTGAGAAATAAAATGGCGGTAAGCTCTGAAAGAGGTTTGCACCATGTGACACGTACAGGATGTTGACGGGGTAACAGCCTTTTTGTGGTTGCCCCTCACACATCCGCCGGCCGTTAAGTGCCTTTTGTAAGTATTTGTTCACTTGAATGGCGGTCCTACACATGGAATGACAAAAGATTATGTCAAGCAACCCTCCCGTGCGTGCCATAGGCCCGTCAACACCACAGAGAACCTTTCAAGAACCTTCGATGAGCTCCATCGTCAAATGCAAATGTTTCCGTCTTAAGTGCTGTAACCGTTTGAAAGAGATTAAAGTCAACGGAGAGATAGGGAGGATTTTTTTTTGTTGCGTTAAAGCCACAAGCAAGCCACCGTGTTTTGGTTCACTTGTTTACTTTTGTTGTTTGTGTCCTCCTTAGAGAATGGTTTCCGCCTTCTTGGAACATCGAGTTTTCACCAACTGGGAACATTTTTTTTTTACTCCTTCGTCACAGAGGAGCTGTTTCAGAACGGATGCCGATTTAGTTCCAACCCTTAATCCCAAAACCGAAACACTAAAACGCCTCATCTCAGACGTAAATATCTGGGATAACACTTCCTGTAAAGGAAACAAAACCCTTTCGTTTGCAAAGGTTTGGTGTGTTCTTCGGGATCGTTGCTTCCAACAGATTTTTTTTTTTTGTTTTAAACAGTAAAGCTGCTGTGGATTTAGTAAATAGTGTATAAATAAATTACATCCCAGGGACATTTTTTGCACAGCATTTTATCCATAATGTGATTATAAAGGAAAAAAAAAACTTTTTTGAACTCTTTTTGTTGTAGACATTGAAAAAAGGAATCTGAAGCACATTATGAATATTTCTAAAACATGTGATTGATTAAAGGAGAAGCAAACCTGAATGCTTAGACGTCGCTGTACAGGGTGCAAAGTCATAAATATACATGCGCAAAAATTCATCCTCCCACTGGAGAAAACCGTTTGGAAATCCTGAGCTCTTAATTCACCTTTTGGAAATTTCAATCACTGATGTTCGAGACTGCTGAAATCCATTTTCTAACGACGCGTTTGAGCTCGGCTCCAGGCTCAATGCTGATCTTTTGTTGTTTCTGCTGGACAGTACTGCAGTATTAAGCCAAAATGTAAGTTAGCCCATCATTTTTTTTTTGGTTTGTTTTGTTTATGTGATCACACAGTAACAATAATGAAGAACGAAGTTGTTCGGTGTCCTAAATTAGTGCACTTTAACCCTGATTTTAAGGTGCATTAATGTAAAAGTGCAGTGACTACCCAGCTTATACTATTTATTACAATACAGTAGTTGTCAATATTTAATTTTAGTCTTATTTTCAATCTGAGTTCACCTTAAAATAGAACCAGAGCTCCAGCGCGAGTCCTGATGGTGAACGTGCCAAAGTCTGAACCCAATTGGAGAAATGGGGACCTCGTGAGGAAGACCCCCAGAGGTCCGGCCCCTCTGTCCTACCTCAGTGCAGCAGGAAAAAAAAGCACTGCTGGGCAGTGACTCTGAATTGTACATAAATATCTATTGTTTAAAGTTAAAGTGCAGCTAAAAAACATGTTTGTAGCTCGTCTTTTGCAACGAGCGATAATTTATTACATTGAAAACGAGAGGACATTTTTTTCTTCTCTCTATGGGGTACTGCAACTTTGGCAAATCACGGGCACTTCCTTCATCTTTATTGTGCATTACATAATGCCTGATTTTAGGTATATTTATTAAAGCGTTTTGAAACTCTCCAATCTGTCAAGCGTACAAACTAGATTATTTAAAAATGGCAGATTGATAGTGGCATGGAGTCAAAACTGGAGCTTCTTTTCTGATGACAACAGCATATTAATACTACCACACATTGAAGCCAGCAGATCTCCCCCCACCCAGACGAAGGCATTATGTAAATCTGTTGACTCACTTTTATCAAGTTGCTCCAGCTTTCATATTTTATTATTATTATTATTATTATTGTTGTTTTTTTTTATCACACTGAAATCAAGGGAATTGTCATGCGTTCACCTTGTTGTTCCTTATTTTACTTTTTTTTTTTTTAGCTTTTTTTTGTTGCTGTTTGTTTTGTTTTGGCAACATGCAAAAAGAAATGTGCAATAGAAGCACATTATGCTTCATTCAGAGGAAAAACACCATGGATTTTGATTTTTTTTTTTTTAAATGCAAGGCATGTGTGTTGGATGGCTCTTTCCAGTCGTCAGGTTTAATCATCACTTTAAGAACAGGTGTGGACAGGACCAAAGCAGAAACATCTCGTGATCATCGTGACATGATCGACTTTCCTCCGACCCAGGATCAGCCGGTGGACGGTGATTTGTGAATGAGCCATTGTGCGACCATTATCCATCATCAGTGGCACCAAGTGGCCACATATGTGCCTGAATGGAACTCGTTTTCTCTCCGCTCTTTGTCTGTCTGTCTGTCTGTTTATCTGTCCGTCTTTCTTTCTGTGATGATGAACAGGGCGCGTTAACAGCAGAGCGAGGAGACTCTCTCTCTTTAGACCATGTCAGCGCATTCCGACATGTGGTGATCGATATGTGCAAATTCCAGAAGTCCTTTAGGTGGAACGGTTTGGTTGGGGAATTATCAAATACTTTTACAAACCAGGCTGATATGGATAACATTACTCTCATGGTTCACTTAACTTCCACTTTCTGTGACCTTCTAATCCATCTTTCCATCGCTGCTTCACTTAGCAGCATCGTGGGCGTGGCATACACACGCTGCTGACTTAAACCGGTACCTTTATTCCCCTTTCACCTTTTATTTGAACAAATCGGTGGCCGGCGCGGAGCAGCAGCAGCAGCCGTTGTCAGTGCGCTCTTGGTGGCTGTCCCTCCGCCAAGCCACATCCTTCATTTTTCATCTGTCCCTTCCTCGACAGTCGAGCGGTCTCTCCTCTCCCCTGAAACCGCTCAACCGTATCGCTCTTCGGTGGGGGTGTCGGCGCCCAGTCTGCGGATGATGAGATGGATTTTTAGGTGGCGCGCAGGAGAGGTTAGGATAGGGGGGAATGCAGACGTTTAGAACAGGAAGGCAGGAAGACGGGTGATTGATTCGGAACAATAGATGCTAGTAGAGACTCGTCAATATTAAAAGACATGGCTGAGACCAGATATGGAATCTTCATGATGTCAGAGGAAAACTGACAATAAGCTCCTCTAACAGAAGGTTAGGGTCCGAAAAAATTATATAAAGAGTAGCACATAATTGATTTGTACTGGCATTAAATGGATCTTTTAATACACAATGGTGAAAAGTAAAAGAAAAGGAATTCCGAATGCAAAGGAGTTGGACGTTGGGAAAGAAGGTTTTAGCACGTGGGTGGTTTATTTGTCGAATTAATTAGTGACAGTTGTGGTTTTTTTTTTAATGGATGTGAGAAAAGAAGAAAAGCTGTTGACAAGGCTGGGAAAAGAATTCGGAGAGTGCAGATGATTTATGTTCTGGAGCTGTCTGACACCCCGGTGGGCATCAGAAAGAGCTGTCTCCGAGGCTGCGTCGAGGAACGAGGCGCGACATCGCGTCTCTCTGCAACTTTTTCTTTTTCTCCGCTTAAAACCACGCTTCTAATTACCACGTCTCGGCATCTTAATTAGCCTTCCCCAGTCAAACAATGTGACAGCATCAACCGCTTCCTAATAAACAAGCGCCGCAATTGTACCTCGTGGGCCTGGATTTTGATTGGCAGGAGTTGTGGAACAGCTGAAGCGTTGGAGACCTTATAGCAGTTTGTCTAAACAATTACACAGAAAAAAGGGGAAAAAAAGCTGTTATTAAACTTTAAATTATATATAACAATGGAAGACCAGAATGGCCAAACCGGTTGCAACCGCTACACTGCCCCCTGTTGGCCAGCCGCAGTAAAGCATACAATTATTTGAGTGAGTTGCTCAGTTAACTCAAAACTGATTTTGCTAACTGGTTTGTTTTGTGTCAGTAGTAAAGAACAAATTCTGTCCTTGGCATGTGATTGGCTGGAACAGAAGTGTTGCTGAGCAAACCGATTCCCCATAATGTCACAGAAGTTGTGCGACAGCTGCACGTGTTACACGTACGAGGCCCTGCGTTGGACCAAAGGAGGTACTTTTTAAAGAAAAAAATAAATGCAAATTGTCCTTAACACCTTGTTTTCAACATGCCGCGGGGAGTTCTTCCACTGAAGATGTCAGTGAGTCATCCCACTGTGACTGGGATGCTCCACAATTACAGCAATTCCCGTTCCGGCCGTTCCTGGGCCTCGGGCGTTGTGCATTGATTTTGAAAACAGGGCCTTTTCTCATCGCCTGTTTCATTCTGACAAGAGTTGTTCCCTTTTATTTGTGTCTCTTACATGTTTACATTGTATCTCACATTGCCCAAAAGAAAAACAATATTAAATGTATTATCTTTGTTGTTTTTGAAGGCCTCCGTGTCATTTGTCTTGCGTCGAGGACGGAGCAGGGGCCGCCTCTCGCTCTGTGAGTAACTGGCTTATTGTCTGTGACAGTTGCATTACAGAAGGAGACATTTATCTCTGCTCGCCTTATTGTTGAAGTCAGATTAAGTGAGTTTAGATGTGGAGGAGCGGAGCGATGCGGTCGCTTATATACGGTGAAGGATGACTTATGACTGGAGAGAGAGTGAGGAGGTTGTGAGCGATGAATGAAGATGAATGAGGGCAGAGAGGCTCTGTTTCCCAACAAAAGAAGAGAGATGAAATCTTTTATTCTCCTGATCCCCGACATATAGATGGATTAACCATTCCGGTCCAAGAGTGTGTGTTAATACCTGCTCATGAGTATGCATCTAAAAGGATGGTGCATCTTAGGGGCACTTCAGAAAGCCAAGCAAGTCAGTGGAACCTGTAGAACTGAAGCATAAAAAAACTTTTAATCTAAAAATACTTTCCCAACCAAACAGCAACTGCAGCATTTTGCATGCATTTTTTCCCCAAATCTCTAGAACTGATTTTGAAGCAACCGCTTCAAACCTCCAGTTTTATTGGAGCTTTTTCCGTATCTGGGAACAGCTGCATGTATGCAGCTGTATGAGGAAAGACTGTAAAAGTGCTTACAACAGACTTCTAAAACAATTGATCAGTGCTGTTTTAATTTAAACACTCAGTTCGTCCCGTGTCGCGAACACTGGCCTTGGCGAGTGGACCTACCCCTCTCTGTCCGCTAGGTGGGGCTCTTGGGTCAATCTTGGTTCAGAGTGGCCTTTCCTTCACAACAATGGCGCAAATGGGAATCACACGGACACTTTCACCTGAATTGATCTCTGAAGTACTTTTATTATATGTGCTGTGATGCAAAGTCCCCACCCTGGAGATCCATTATCAGCAGCTCTTAAAGCACAGCTCAAATCACTCACCGAACACCAAAGAATCATGTCTGGCAATGTTATCAATCTTCCACTCATAATGGATGAACAGCATGGATTTTTCTATTCATGACTTTAATACTATTTTTCTTTGCAGTTCTTTGGAAAAATCACAATAGGTAACTGACCTTTCGTTTCGTTTCGTTTTCAATATGTATTGCACCAGCTATATATGTTCGAAAATGACAATAAAGCTCACTTGACTTGACTTGACTTGACTTGACTTGACCTCCAAGTCTTAGATTTAAAGTCAAACTAAGGCCAATAAAGGCCAAGCGTCTATAGGATTGTGGACATATAATGCTGTGTTTTCCCCTGGTGCACATTTCTTGCTATTTTTCATATTATTAAATGGACAATTGAGTTTTCAATCATGTTTATTGACCACAATCACTCGACTCACATGAAACAAAGCTCACAAGTCACATCTCTATCCGTACATGTGGCTCTACGTCAACAACGACGGCATCCCTGTCTGATAGTTGCCTACCGATGGTCCCTGTTCTCACACACGTTGGCGGATTATTCACGCATAAGGAAAAGTAGAAAGAGAATTCATTTCTAGATGTGTTGCAGAGTTACTGACCACACACACACACCTACACATGCACAACGGAATTAAACACTAATAAAAAAGAAAGATGCAGTCCGCATGTTCTTGATGAACAAATAAATAACAAATTACAGAAAAGTCAGAGAGGCTTGATTAAAAATGTCATTGTGTCTGGGTATGTAGATCTACCAAATGGCTTTCAGTGTCACATTAATTCAGTTCTTATGCCTTATAATCAAATGCTGTAAAAGTACAAAAGTCCTAAAGGTGGATTTTAACGAAGCAATTTCGGTAACACACACACACAAAACTTAAATTGGTCAAAGTGTGCACAAAATAAGAGTCACAGAGCCTAAACATCCAAGATTACCATGAGAAGCCTGATAACTTGTAAAGAGATATCTAATCATATAGTAGATGCTCATATACAGGCTCTAACACAAGGTAAAACATAAAGAAAACATTTAAAGTTTAGAAGAAAAAGTGAATATCTTGCACCTCAAAGCAATGAATATCTGATTGTTTACTGCAGTGACTTATTGCTGCGAGGTACGAGCAATCCTCTGTAGCATCCCATCAGAAACCATGAATACATTTAGAGGTTAACATTGTTGGTTTTTTGATGTTTTTGTTTTGTTTTTTTTTTTAAGAAAGGAAACTCAACTCACTTTCTTTCTTTGTTTTTTTTTTTTTTCCATTTTTCATAACTTCGAGCACACCAATGAAATAACGAATCTCTCTAAAGCACAAGGTAACATTCAAATGTGAATTAACACTTTAAGCAGTAGTGTAATCTGGAATAA
>CAAE01014786.1:1563299-1586175 GCA_000180735.1 Tetraodon nigroviridis
CATCAGTCTTACCCTTCTGGTACCACATATAAATAAATACAATCATACTTAAGGTGTCAGTAACAGTACAAACGGGTCAACACAGGACCATGACAGCAGGCCTAATCAGTCTCATCTAATATTTTGACATGGATGCTTAAAATACCACTCCTGCATGAGCCCTGGTCTCCCAGTGACCCCCTGGAGGGCTGTTGGTGAGGGTAAAAGTAGCCTGACATCACTGAGAGAGACCCCTGTTCCTCTGAGTGGACTGTCTAGTCACGTGTATAGACTTGACAGAGAGAGAAAACAAGATGTAAAAAAAAAAGAGAGGAAAAATGGAACACCTCTTACTCTGAGATACAGAGAGACCCCCTCATCGGTCAAAATTAGAGGACGAGGAAAAGGGAATGGGGGATGATGGAGGGTGAAAGGCAGCTTCTGGACTGACCCTGAATAGCCTCTCTAGTCCTTGCCATCTCTGGCCTCCATTATCTGACTGGAACCTAAAAGCCCGACTCCCGATAAACCTCTTAGCTTCAATTAGCAGGGCTCGGATGCATAGGCCGCCACTGACTGTAAACTAGAACAGAGACAACAGAGCTAACGAGCCCCTCTTAATGACCTTACGTATGAAAAAGGCAGCAGCGACACACCAGCAGTAGAGTTATTTCTCAACAACAGATTCATGGTGTTGACTAAGTGGTTGACCTCAGAGGGGCAAACACAGAAAACTACTAGATTACTAAAGGATATAAAAAGTTGGATTTTCTTTTTAACCCTCTCTCCAAATGCATAGCTACTTTGCTCTGACCTTCACTGTTATAAGTTCACAAAAAAACTGGTAAAAAATAAAAAACAAGCAGAAAACCCCAGGCTTGTAGATTCACAATTATATGTGGATTTTTTTTCCTTAGTGTGTCTTTTGATTTGATTGACTGTTTTCATTTTGACAGTTTTTACCTAAATTATGAGATAAGTCAAGTGAGTTTGTTTTTCTGTTTTCTTAATAAATATAAAAAATAAATATAGCCAAAAAGTATAAACATCACCTGTGTCAGAACAACAGTAACGCAGACCTCAGACAGACATTTTGCACTGCAGAACTATAGATCCAGCACCGCATACACAAACTACAGCGCTCAAGGTTAACTCTGTCATCTGCACAGAAAGACCAACACCTCATCTCATGGAACCAGCTAGCTCTTGCCATGCCTTTTACAGTATGATCAATGTGTAACTGAATTAGCATCGAGTCATTATGCTTATTTAAATACAAATTACATTTAAAAATGGTAAAGTGAGTAGTGAGTAGAAGAGTAGCTGTTAACGTTACTGTGGCACTGGGACATTAAATTACATTTAAAGTTGTTATTTTCCATCCAGAATTGAATCTAAAATCTTTTCTCTCCATCTCATATTAATTACAATGAGTTTGTTAAAAGATGTGTGGGATGATTGTTGGAAGAAACAAGAAGATGATGCATCATGGCAGATCACATTGGCCGGCAGAAAAGAGGTTTTTATTCAAATAACTTTGTGAAAATCTCTTTCTGAAGCTCTGAAACTCCCCAAAATGAATTTCTTTTTTAATATGTAAGCTAGGAATTTTCAAAAGGCTTCCAAGAGGGTTTTATGTTCCCTTTGATATAAGCTCCTAACTTCTATTTCCTTTCTAGGTTTCCAAAAAAAAAAAAAAATCAAACATGAGTTGCTTTGTGTTTAATTTCTTTTTCTCGATGACATCTTTCTTCATCAAACACCAGCAAGAGAGGTACATCGCTGCACTTTCTGATAGCTTAACCCTTTGTAAGGCAAGTGACTAAAAATGGTAATTTCCGCACCATTTGCATATGACCACCCTCCTGCACCTCAGTAAGGTCTAGAACAGGGGAGGGCAAACTTTTTGATTCGTGGGCCACAATGGGTTCTAACATTTGACAAAGGGGCCGGACCAGGAGCAGATGGATGGCGTGCTTTGGTACCCCACCTCACTGGAGAAAAAATACACATCTTGGGATATGGAGAAAACATGTGATTTAATTTCAAATGAAAATGAAGAAAAGCATGACAACAAAATATCTGACTTTGGAATGAGTCTGAAAACACTGAAAATCAAATGAATAAAATGTGCCTTTTTTAAAATTACTGTCATTTAATTTTTTTCAAGTTCGGCGGGCCGGATTAAAATGTTTAAAACGGCCGCATGTGGCCCCCGGGCCGTAGTTTGCCCATGCCTGCACTAACCCCAACTCCAACCCTAGCCCTAGCCCTAGCCCTAGCCCTAGCCCTAACCCCAACCCTTACCCTCACCAAAGTGAGGGTGAGGGTGAGGGTTAGAGTTGGGTTGTAAAAGTAAAAGGCTTATGTTGTAAAAGTGAAATCTAAAGTCAAAAATAAAGTTCCTTTCACAAAATAGGTGTTTTTGTTGTATATTTTACATTTTCACTAAATGGATTTTTTTTACCCTTAACGGGCCAGTAACCAAATATGGTAACTTCATTTTCTTTGGTTTTCTGCAAGACATTAAAATTTTTTGGAAAATCTGAAAACAGAAATAAACTCTGGTTATGATTCCTAATAATGCCCTTAAACTGTTTTTTTTTTTTTAATTCAATAACATTTCAACGAGTGCCCTGTAAAGGGTTAAAGAACAGAGTGAAAGGACGTGTAGATAATTTCCAAAAGATCTGAAAAAGCTTGTATATATTATGTGCACTTGATGTCCGTTAGTGATCTGAGCAGCTGCTCCTCGCTAAGCTGGACGCACCTGTGACGTTAGCCGTTGCGATCCCTTTGTTTACAGTCTCTTTTACTGCTCACAGATCCCGTTGGGTGAGCCCTCAGTTCTACAGTTTGAGAGCATCATTAAACTCTCTGTGTGTGTGTGTGTGTGTGTGTTTACTTCTCGTACACAGAAATGTTGTATTGAGTCTATGGCCTATGCAGCTGTGGGGCTAGCTTTTCTAAAGGTGTCAGGTCTGCTTCTGTTGCCCAGTTTTGCATTCAGGTTCGTACCATCTGTCACAGTCTGATAATTCAAAGCTAAAAATGTGACATTTTTGTGCAGCAGTAGCAAATTCTATTATCTAAAGTATGTTTGATGTGCATTCTATGATAAAAGGTTCTAAAGCACCTTTAGTGGATCCAGGATTCAATTGCAAACAAAAATTACTTTGGGGATTTCTAGTGGAATTTTTACTCAATAGCTTCGCTATCGCTCACGCAGATATATTTTAAAAACTGAAACCTGTTTTCTCACTTCCTCATTCTCCTTGTTCTCTGTTGAGAATAACACCTACAGGCACATGTGAGATCCCCACAGTGATAGATAAGTGTGGCTGATGATGAAAATAGGTTGACTTGCTAATGCTGTGCATGTGGAAGTGGCCACAGTAAAAAGGTTTGACCACCCAAACCTGAGATGGAACATTCCAATATTGGAACAGGGTGGAGATTTGGAATGAGGATTCATCTTTTTTTATGCACATACTTTATCTCACAGAAATTAGCTCTATCCTGAGGAACCGTTATCTAAGAAAAAAGACAAAGGGGGCAAAGAAAAGCTCTGTGCTGTTAACATTCTCTGCCTTTGTTTCTCATTGGTTAGAGAATTGCCACACAAACACATAAAACGTGTTCCTACTACCCATCTGATGTCTTCTGCATTACAGATTTTTCCAGATTGTTTTTTCTGTCTTTAAAAGGCCGAGCAAAGGACATTATACAGCTGCACCCCCAGATGTGTCTGGAGAAACCATTCTGTGCATTACCCCAAATGCATTACAATGCACGGGCTCTAAAGGGTGACTTAAAGAAATTAATCTTAAAACACCTCGAGTTTACAAAAACCGGAAACATTGTATCAATCTTGACTTTTCACCTGTGGTTTACTCTCGTTAAAGGTTTCTGTTAGTGCTGTCTGTGCTGATCACGTCCTGATAAAAATGATATTTCATGGCTATCTTCTGATGCGTTTCTTTCAAGAGAAAATGAGCGTACTTGAGTGTCCAGCCAAGCCCCACTCACGGAGAAGTCAGTGCCAAATCACACAAAACAAGTTTGGTTTTTTTTTGGTCCATGAGCCGCCTGACCAACAACTATTAGAGTAATATAGACCGTCCGAAGCCAAGAAACATAAATCTACCAATTTTACTTTGCATTTTCTGAAGTTATTCCTGCTTCAAACCACTGTGTTTTCTAAATAAATCAAAAAATACGAGATTACCCTTTTTCTTTGAATATTGTTACTGAGGCGTCTCTCTGGGACGGTAAACTGCCCCTTTCAGGGTGGAGGCCGTGTCCCGCCAAGTAAAACACCATTGTCGGTCAAATGTGCGCTGCAATCAAATCATCATCATCATTCACAGAAGGCTATTAACTCTCTAGAGCTACAGTCCGTCTCTCGCCAGCTGAGCAGCAACAAATGCTACAAAGTAGATTATGACTCACTGCAGATGGTTCCCACAAGTGGATCCGGATCCAGAGCCTGGTCACAGTACATCTATTTGTTTTTTAAATCACATGAACATTTTGAAAATGTTGTTTTATACCTCTAAAAATGTGCAAACATTCATAATTAAAGTTTTGATTCATTTAAATCCATGATTAACTGTCAGTTTACTGTATGCCACTCAATATTTCGTTATTACTTAGTCTTTTTGTCCAAATGTATGAGTTGCAGATGGGCACCAGAGCAAATACAACCATTTTTATTTAAAAAAGAAAAAAACCTCACGGGAATTGTTTAGTGCCTGAGGAAAATCTGTCGGAACTGTCAGAGGAAGACAGGGCGCAAATACATTTCCCAGGTGTAATACTGAGACGTCTTATCTTCAAGTTTTGGAAGGACTAAATGAAGTGTTTTGTCTCTTTAGGGTGACAGCTAGATTGGCAGTCTGGTCAGAGGCGATAGCGGCCTGCAATCAGACCTCATACTCTCGTCCTTCAGGCAAGTCCAACAGAGGTCCCCTCTTTGATTAAAGCTCCAGTGACTCATAAAAATCCATAAGAGTCCTGAAGGCTTCGCAGCGGCTGCTGCTGCTGCTGCTCAGTTGCTCAGCTTTCTTCCCAAAAAATGCATGTGTAGAAACGAGACAGAAAGTTAACCTCCGTGCTCAAGACGAGGGTGTGTATCAAAGTCGCTTTTGTGGCTTGTTGGTTTTCAAGCCTTCGGGGACAGCTTCTGCTTTGCTTTACAGATTATCCCACCAAACCCCTGCATGATATCGTATTTTCCACAGTTCAAGGCCAGGTGTGGTGAATAACCCTGGGCATTGAAGAGTGATGTTACAGCGCTGTGCGGAGACTATATTTCTAAGGATACACATGTGTGTGTATTCTGAGGTGCAGGGGAGGGCATATTCAATATTTCTGCTTCTGGAGCTTCATACAAGGTTGGAAAGTGGGCAGGGCAACTTTCATTTAGGTCATTTGAATAATTTCTCAAACAATCTCTGTTTGACGGTTTGACTGTATTTCTACCTCTTTGTTAAAATAATCTGCTATATTCCTGAGCCATTGCCATTGCTGGTAGGTGGAACCTAACTCCTTTTGTCAAGAAAAGAATAAAAAGTAAAGTTCTTCAATGGACTGTATTTATATAATGCTTTTCTACTAATCTTTTACCACTTAAAACACAATAGAGAGCCTGGGGGTATTTTGGAGCTCAAGGATGTATTGACATGGAACTAGAATGTACCTCGACGAGGGACCCAAAATTGAACTAAACCCTTCATATGGGCAACCATTCTGGCTAAGCTCCAGGTGCCCGTACACTGAAATAATACAAAATAGTTGCATCATGGGATGCATCATCATGGGACGTTTCTTTCTTCAGCAATGTTAATAATCATCCCTCCAAGCTGTCACTAGATTCTTAGTCCTTTTATTTTGAAGCTCCTAAATTAAACAATGGGATGTCTCTGATGCCTGCTGTTGCCTTGCTGCTTACTACCTAGACAGCCATCGCAGGTTATCTTAGGTTCCAGTTATCTTGGCCTTATCCCGACCTGCCAAGGGTTTGCTATTTGTACTAAAATTAAGTTCTTAAAACATCAACCAAAACAACCCTACACCAAATAGCATGGAAACATCTTTACTTTAGGCATGCCAATTTAAAAAATTGGTTCTAAAAACATTATTTTTATGCGAAGTGTGATTAGCTGAGCTAATAAACAGTACATAAATACACATATTACACATTACAAAGCATCAACAAAGCACAGAGTAGATGGGCCATATTTTTAAAATATTAAAAAGGATTTAGATTAACTTAAATGGGGTTAGAATACCTTGTAACAAAACGAGTCTCAGCGACATCTCATTAAACTGTTGGCAGACTATTTAAATAAAAATAGAGCAGAAACCTCATCACAACAAAAAATAAATAAAACAGCTCCTTAAATGACCGATAAAGGCATGAATGCAGGAAAGGGCCTCTAATGTAAAGCCCAAAGGCTTATCTTGGGATAAAGATCATGGACTTTTGCACACAGAAACTTGATGCACAGAGTTGACACAACTGGCCTTTCAGCATTGCAAAGAATGAAGACTTGTCTAGATGATGTATTTCTGTCTCAACCTACTGTGGCGTTCTACCCTCTGAACGGCCCCTATTCAATCCCCCTGTCGGCTGATTGGCTGCCCAAGGCGGAGGAACACTGCTCTACATGCAGCCTGACTGGAAAAAGATAGCAGAAATTATTGAAGAAGCTAAGCTTTTGATTAAACTTCCACTTGGTGTAGCATTCCAAAGAGGTTGCATATCTTTTGAGATGCACTGCAAACACTTTAGTGAGAACAATTCTCGGAGTGCTCTCCACTGCTGGTTAGATTAACGGTGATGTTATCCTAACTTCTGCACAACCTTTATAACTACTTTAGGTTTTTTCCTACATATATATATATATATATATATATATATATATATATAGTCCCTATTGTGTCTCGTGATGCTAATCAAGTGTAGTCGAAGCTTGCACATAAGTAAAAATAAACAAATACCGGTGAACAAAATGCTAACACAAGACGATTTGGGGAATTAAAATTTCCCAAATTAGTTTTTCTCCCTGTAGTGAACTGTATTTGAATACAATCTTTCACTGAATGTATTATAAAATAAGCAAAGTGCTACTCTATTTTGGGCTTGAAATATAGCTGGATATTAAGATAAACCAGAGGAGAGTGATGAATATGAGCTCCTTGTTTCTTAGCAGCCGCCTACAGCAGCCTGGAGATACCGATGTCAATCATTGCGGTGCATAGTTACAGCCAAATGCGCTATCTGCAGGCCGTGTGACCCCTGGTCTATTTTTAAAGCACCAGAAGGGATGACAGCATTTACTCTCTAGGGAAAATGTGTGTATACATTCTCTAAAATAAAAGCCTGGGCCACACACTCCTCTGTTCTGTTTTTCTAGTATGTAGGCTAGGTGACCTAGCGCAGTCATGTAATACCTGCAAAAAAGTTTTTTGGAAAGCTTCCGTGTAAAAGTCAGTTAAATTCTTTTGCATCTCATCTAAATGTTAAAACTGACATACAATGTTTTATTTTTTAGTTATTCATTTCTCCTAGTTGTATCTCAGTCTTATTGTCTTCAGTTAAATTGGATGAAACCTAAAATAGAAATGATGTGTTCACATAATCCAGGTGGTTTTCATTTCAGTTTTAGACTACGTATCAGTCAACCCCCTCTGTGGAAAACACGCGGCTGCTTGCAATTGATGACGTTAGTGGAGTAAACACAGCCAGAAGTGTTGTATGCATTTGGAGGAATATTATTCCCCAAGAGGGTCCTGTTGTACATCCTCAGTTTAACGGTTATTGTGAATATTGAGTGCATTTCTGCAATAAGTGCACTTTGGGCTGTGAAGGATAAAATGAAATAGATTTCTACATTTGTTCCAGCTGTCTTGACCACCTTAAGTGCTCACATTCACACATCAGAGATCATTTGCCCATCAGAAAAGACAATCATTCACACACCACCGACACACATTAGGAGCAATTTCGGGTTCAGTAACAAACTAATGACTTTTTGATCACCATGGCAACCATTCTTCTTGCTGGGAAGATAGACTGATGTTGACAATGACACAATTAGTGTAAATACGGTAAAGTGGGGATAAAAGTGGGACTTTTCTTCTTTTAGACAAAAAAGGAGCGGTGAATAGATAATGCCACTTTCCTTCATTCACTTATTTGACTAAATGGGAAGACATGAGTACTTTTTTTGGTACTTCAAACAACTTACCTAGCAGCTGTACTCCTCGGGTCAGGCCATAGACATCGATAAGGGCCCAGAGGGGCTCTGCTGTACGGACCCCGCTGAAGAACAGCATAGGACTGGAGCCATTGATGCGGTAGAAGACTCTGCCCTTCTTGTCAACCCAAAAGGCAATAATGTTTCCCTCGTTGGAAAACTCCTCAGGCAGTGCCTTGGCCCAAAATCCACTCTGGGACACCAGGTCGGGGCAGGCGTACTTGGGCAGGTTGTCTGGGTTTATCCTGGAGGGGTCTTTGGAGGTGAAGCCCAGACGTAAAGCCCCACTCCAGCAGCACTGCTTTTTAGTAATCTAGGAAAATAGCCAAATGTTGTTGATGTCATTTGAAATACTTTAACGATTATTGGTAAAGTGTTAAGATTTTAGGAAACATTTTGTGATTTTATATCAAAATGACATATGCAAGTAAATCTTCAGTCCACAACTTTCTGAAAACATGTCAAAGATCGATTGTGCCAAGTTTCTCGGAATTTTTAAGGTAATACCTTGAGGCGGACTTGTTCATACACCGCTATGGGCCTGTTGGTGAAGGTAATTGCATTGCAGAAACTGGCCTGCCTCTTGACAGTCTTCTGGGTCAGATCCATGACAATCTGGGATCCTTTGGCATTCGGATGGAACAGAAGTGGGCTCATGGGTAGGGCTCCGCCGATGGTGCCACACTGGATCGGCAGGCATCTCTTGGGTTTGTGGTGACATCGGTGTGAAGTTGATGGAAACTGGCCTCCTAGAGAATCTGGAAGAAACCAAGCACGTCTAGAGGTGAGCTTCACAGCAAAATGAGTTCTTTGGGGTTTGGTTTATTTTTCCTGATCTGGTGTTTTAGTTTTAAAACATTGTGCACATAGGTTCTGTGTTCATTATTATTTCTGAGTAATAAGCTTATCAGTTGTAATGACTATAATAAAGGCAGGAAAAGCAAATAGCCATGCATGTCAAGAGTGCAACATGCCTGACTCAAGAAATGAGCCATGTTACCGACGTGCTGCTCCAACATCCCTTCAACTGCTGGTGGGAATGAACATTGTCACTCATTTCTTCCATGCCCACTTTTTTCAGGGTAGATCAGTCAGGTAAACTCTGACACCAACACAATCTGCTCATACCGGAGAATGAGCTGTGTCTCCCAGCTGTGTTGTATCAGAGATGAAATGATGTTTCCACTGTTTACTGTCTATGTACTCAGGCAGAATCTCCATCTTCACAGCCAAAATACAGAAACATCAGATAAAACATCAGCAATAACCCAACACCAGGTAAGCTAAAAACAGATATTTTTCTAACTTTAAAAAATACAATGTGAGTCACTGTCAAACTATATTTAGATGATGGTGTTTTGAACTGACTGAGAGAGGACTCTTGGAAGAACAGATGAAAGCTAATACTGTGGCGGCAGCAGCTGTCCTGCGGAGACCTGATAAGACCAGGTCCTAAAAAAAAAAAAAGAAGCTTATTTAGTGTTCCCTCCCTTTCTCTGTCCCAATATTCTCCCCCCCGTCTGTATTTATCTAGTAATGACCCTTCCAGTTTTCTGTGCCGTAAGCACATCCACGTTACAATCTGGGCCAAAGCCTAACGGCGTTGCTGGGCCCCTTTGTCTTAGGTGAAGCCACAGCAGAGCAGTTGGTGATGGTGGTGCACATGGCAGATTGAGCTGAATGCATTAGCGGGTTCTGAAGAGACGCAGCTGCTGTGGAGGGGAAAAAAAAAATCCCTATGTGTGAATTCATGTTCCTTAGCAACCTCTCATATCAAAAGGTCCTGATCAGTGGACTCTTTTGCTCTGTGGCCATCACTAGGGATGGAGTAAAAGCCTTTTGTTTACACATATGCAACAAAAGATTTACATTCATCAGTTAGACAGTAGTTAAATTTGGTTCACGTAAAAAATAAGGAGAATGTTTATATGTAAATATAAGTGGATACCCCACAGAGCTAACTAATGTAGCAATAATGTGGTATCATGGATCACTTTAAAGGCTTTCATTATCCTAAATAAATGCACATCATTACTTGTTTACGTGTAATTGCTAGTAAATGATTCAACTGCTGGGAAGCCTCACAACTATGAACACACTTAAGGAGATATTCGTAAAATGCATAACGTTTTTTTTTTCATTGGTGTGTCAAAATTTGTAAAAATAAAACAAGAAGTTTACTAGAAACACTTTTAAGGTTTCTAAATTGTGGATTTCGAAGAAAAAACTCCATACATATTCAGTATTTGCTGCTGTCTAGACTAGACAGTGGAGGGGAAAATGTGATCATACTGGACATTACATTAAATTGTTCCCCATCCTGTCACGAAATCCGCCTACAGCTTACACGGCTGAATCACTCTAATAGAAAATAAAAAAAGAAGAAGGTCTTTAGGCTATTATTAATAAGCCTACATGTACAAATGCAGTGCCTGTTTGCCTGTGAGTGTGAAAGTTGTATAATCTGCTAGTCTCACTACCGGATAACAGTGAAAGAAGTTAAAAAATAAAAAAAATGCATTATTGTGTCTAAGTTTAAGTTCAGTCAGTGAGAAATGCACAAAATATGAGACATGCAAATAAGTTCCTAACTCTCAAAGTTGTTTGCTGTTTTTAAGAGTTTGCTTAAGGTTGGGCAAGACTAACACATTATCACATTAACAATTTAATAAAAGTACACAGGTCACATTAATACACATTTTACTGTGGGTAAAGTAATAGAGTTTTCAATAATGTTTCAAAATTCAGTTTCTACACACATACATACAGTGGGTTACAGGATCCCTACTGGTTTGGGATGGGTGTCATCAGGCATCTCAACCAATGACAGCATTTGGCTTCAGCATTCACATAAACCTGACAATCCTAATAAAAAGTGCTGGTAAAAACGCATATAATTACACTGTAATATGTCAAATTGTTGCCAACCACTACTTTTTTAAGCTTTTGTAGCTTGGATTTTATTTTAATACCAGTATTGACTAACCTGCTAGAGTATTAACATAACATATCCGTGCCTCCTCCAGTCTTGCTCCAAGCTGCAAACTGGTTTCTCTTTACATCAGCCTACATCTCCACTTTTTTTTAGCACCAGAAACATGAGAAGCATTAAAAGATGGCATAGAGTATCCAGCCATATCAGCAGAAGCTAGCATTGTGCCCTCTACAAGCATTCCTTTACTCATTTTATTGTTTATTTCTTTTTTCTTATTTTTATGTACACTCAACAAGTTTAGCAAAAACTCATGCACGCCATTACAAAGAACCTGCTAACCGGCAAAGACCTGCAAAAGTCTCTAAATGTAGTCATTTAGAAAGCGGCAATCAATAAAACTGTCACATGCAACAATAAAAAGGAAAAACTACTGCTGCATGCTACTGTTTTCTGCCCTTTTTGAAACAATACCAATGTAAAATATTACTCTTGCTGATTGAGTTGTTTAATTTTGCTCAGTGGTTCATTTTGCTATGTTGCAAACAAGCCCTGAGGGTGATAATAAGCACATTTTAGCAATGCTTACACTGCTGCATCTGGATGATGTATTCAGTCTCGCCAATCATGACAAAATGGCATTTCAGCCTGATGGAACACTAAGTGGGAAATTAATCAAGGAATAACAGGTAACGTTCATCGTGCACATTAGAATTTAGGTTTATTAAAATGCAGTTCAGTGAGCTCAGCATCGCAGGTTAAACAGCCGGACATAATCTCCCATCTTATCTGTTGTGCTTTTGACATGGTGCCATATTTCATCTTGCTGTTCTCACCATCCTGTACATGTACAGTCAGGCCCATCTTGTGAAACCTAGTAGTTTGTCAGTAATTCTCAGCAGTAATGGTAACTATAGCTGCCGTTGCCACTCTACCTGGGGGTAGTCATCACTTTAGTCATTATGCGACAACCGAAGGGCTTGGAGTGCTGCTAGGCAACGCCACGTCAAAACTATTGATTTAGAGTTGATGCATTCACGCAAAGTTCAAGCCTGCGGTAAGGTTACATGGCTTGTTTTTTTCCATAATGACTTGGTCAGTCGCCACAGCATTAGTTTCATCTACAACCATTACCGCTAGTGAAGATGCTTTTGGCTGACAGCTCTATGAGACATTATAACATGCTAATGATGCTGAACGGCCTGTCTGCTGTTCTCAGGTGCTGTTAATCTGCACGGTTTATGTCGTTTCGTTTTAAAAACTACTGGATTTACACCACTATCTTTCTCCAATTTACAGTGTTTCACAACTTCAAAACTTCCAGTTTTGTTTGGAGATTCCAGCGCTGACCTGCATTTCAACAAGCGTCAATTCTGTGTAGTGGTCCACAGAAAAGCTGGGGAAAGTTTCTGATGCTGGACACATTGTAGTCACAGTAGATCAAGTTGGAAATTCCATAATGATATGAAGTTTCACAACATGTCGAAGTCCGAGAATATACTTTGTGTTCATCTGGACTTTTCAAATTGAAACTATCGGATAACTATGACCTGGATGACTGAGAACCTACACAAACAACATGTCAAAGTATACACAACAATGAGGCCAGTGACAATGTGAGCTGTTAGCAAACCAAAGGGAAGGCTAATGAACATTAAGAATTTAGGAAAGAATAATGTTAATGAGAACTATTTAGTATTCTCGGTTTGGTATTTTTCCTAATAAATTATGATTTAGTATAATTCTAACATTTAGGCAGGAGGAGCAATACAACGTAGACTAACTTATATATTTGACTCAAATACACACGATAGTCTGGCTAAAGCACCGAACATAAATAAAGAGAGCGCCGTCTCTAAAAGGCCAACTCTATTAACTCAGGTGATGATGGAGCAGCAGGAATGTGAGATTATCTGCAGATGGACACATTTCTGAGCCTGTGACTCCCCACAGGCTTATCTCATCTTGGTCTGAATAATTCACACCGCCGTGACCTGGTAGGGATAGGTGGGACCGCGGAGATGCCGCGAAGCGTGTGTGTTGACTCAAAGCAGACGTGAACATTGGCTGGAGGTCTTGATTTGGGCGCTGGCTTCAAGGTGACCTCTGGTGAGAAAGAATGAGCTACACACAAACAGGTGACAAAGCAGGCTGCAGAAAGTCCAACTGGAACGCAGCAATAACAATACCGCCTGACAGATGCTTGTGTCAGCTCACAGCAACTGTCCAGGCCTGATTACAGCCGTGTCTTTCCAGTTTATACTCTCACACGCGAAGGATTTAAGCGTCTTCGATTAGTTGCTCAACAACATGAATCCCATGACACGAGTTCTGAGCTGAATCAAGAATGTCAGGACACTTTTATTCACCATCATTTCTTTGCGTCATCTGAGTCGCTGCTCCCATTTTGGTGATTGAAAGCAATTCAAATGCAGTCAGACGCTTCATCAAAGCAGCCTGTGCAGCTTCAGACACTGGCCCACTTTTAGTCAATCGGGAGCATATCAGCGGAACTCCCACACACTCAACGGGCGTTATTATGCAACCGACTCTGGGAACGCACTTTGGATCCTCACACCTGAGATTTGCAGCAAGCGGCGACCAGCATGGAAGCCATATATGCTCCAGTGATTGCTTTTCCATGTTTGGGCAACATTGCAGAAGAAATCCGAGGAGAATAGCTTTCAGGAAAGATTGATGATTGAAGATATGATGCTCTTTTTTTGTTGTTGTTAGCTGTTGGTCACCACAGCAACCATTGCCCTTGAAAATTACCTCAATCATTTCTTTAATTGGACCTATGTGTTATCTCTACTTGACTACCAGGAAGCCTCATTAGATTCTCCTTTTTTCAAATATATGAAAAAGAGGAAGTCGGAGTCTCTATCTAAATAAGCTACAGAAACACACTTCCACACTGTACTTTTATCTTCGTGAGAACTTTCATTGGCATAATGTATTATTACCCAGCCTCTTAGTCTAACTCTAACCATCCCAACCAACAATCCCTGACTCAAACCCTAACCCTAATTTGAACCCCAAACTTAAAACCATGTCTTAAACAGACTTTTAAACATGTTGGGACCAGGTAAAAAAATCCTTACTTCCCAAAAAAGTCTTTGGTATGTAGCAAGTACAAGGACACACACACACACACACACACACACACACACACACACACACACACTTTATAGGAAAGAAATAGATTTCTGGATCCATAAAGTCATCTTTGGATCAAACCCCAAACTAAATGTCTTCCAAATCCACAGACAAATTGAGGTTTATTGGCAACAAATCAACATCAGCAGGTGCAACATGACCTTCTGCCAGTGGCAGTTGGAAGTTCCAACTGTAGTCAGGAAGTGTACAAAACCAACCTTTAAAGTAGTGATTGATGTAGTCAAATACATAGACGCACCATTACAGTTATTATTCAAAACACACAACGGCAATACGAAAACAGAAAACTTGCAAAACTAGTCAGCTAATGCGGGGCCAGTACAGTCTGCAACAGTGTGAGCAGTGCAAACACGTTGACATTTAACAAGGTGATGCTTAAAATAACTTTAAAATAAAACCTGCCTTGATCCGTGTTCAGTTTGATACCCTGACCCAACAGCTAATAAACAGGTCACATGTGAGGGAAGCGCCTTGCGATCTGTTTGACCTTGATTAAAAGGAAAAGAAGCTCTTCCCTCCCTCTGCTGTCTTAGTCAGTCTTTCACTAATGGGATTAATGTAAAGGCTTTAATTAGAGCGATCAGGTGGCCAAACTCTTGGAGAGTTTGCAGGGATGCAGTTTACTTGAACACCCACCTACAGGAAAATAGAAGAATAGAATAGAATAGAGCTTTATTTGTCCCACAGCGGGGAAATTGCACTGTTCCAGCAGCAAAAACGTTGGAGAAAGTACGAAAGTGTAGGAAGAAGGCAGATAAATACAAATACTATCTGTAGGAATGTGACACTATGTACACCAATAAATATTTAATATTAAAAGCAGACTAAATTCAGAATTTCTGCTTAAAAGGTTAAAAAGCAAAACAAACAAAACATTAAAGACAGGCAGAAGTCATTTATTCTAATATGGCTGCGATTTCATAAATCATAAAATATTAACATATAAAAATAATTTTATATAACAAAAAAATATATGCACATTGGAAACACATTTTCCAGTCTAGTTTATTTATGGCATGACAATAAAGCTCACCATGGGAAATCGATGTAGGGATTTTGGACGCGTTAATGAAACAAAAAGCAAACAGCAGCGAGCAGAGAGGGGAAACCCCACAACTTCCATTCAGCCTTCAGTGAAGCTGACGCGCACATAAAACGTCACTGCTCCCTTCATTTGAAGATATAACATCCTGTCTTTGTTGATTCGCACCATCCAAAATGCGGCCAGCCGCACGTCCTCACAACCGCCTTCTAATTGGAGGGAGTGACGTCGCGGTGACAAAGACATAGGCTGTGGTGCCAATATGGTCCCCGATCACCGCAGATGTCGAGAAAAACCAAATTTCACATCATACATTTGATTCGATTCTTACCATAAAGTGCATTTCGCGTTATCTGCCCACCCATTGTTTGGTTGCTACAGTCGTCCAAGAGCTTGTGTGGATTACTGAGACGCGCGCGGTGCTCGCTCCTGCGCTCATGACATGGTTACGCGTTCGCATCCAAAGCAGCGTGAACAGCGCGGCTCTCTTCCGCGGCGATGCAAAACACAGCGACGCACACGCCTCCTCCGAGGCAGCGCACACAGGTCCGCGAAGGCAACCCCACCCACCGCCACCGCCACCCGGGCCCATTCAATGAGCGCTTTCTCCGCCTCGGGTCCCAACATGGGTCCTGCTCACACACGCTGCTATTTGCATAAAAGGTGGAGACTGAAGTGGAGGCTGGGCAGGTTCGGGTTTAACGCTGTCACTGCCGCTCCCCTGCGGATCCACCGAAGCTGGACCGACCTGGACCCGGGTCAGGTCTGCAGCCGGTCTGAGGCTGCCTGTGTGGATGATTTTGTGCTTCTCTGCTTATTAAATATAGATTTTTAGGAAATAGACAATAGCTGAATTATGAGAGTTAACCTAAAAATGATTAAAATGCAAGAGATATTATTGACACTATAATTAAAAAAAAAAATCAGATTTAGATTTTAGAAAATAAAAAAATGAATGCCAGTAAAAAAAACACGTCAACTGATACATTATGTCCTTATTTAAGGAAAGCTCAAGTAATTAAATGAAAAAAATAAAAAAACAAAAACACAAAAGCATTACTTTGGCCCTGCTACTTTTAAAATAAATACAAAAATACAGTAGATATGAGTCTAAGTATGGAGCCTGGGCTATAGAGTGCATTCTTTACTCTCAGCACTCACTCTTCCACCTTACGTGCATCCTGATGGGCCTCAGTGTCCTGCAGGCCTGTAGGGGCCCGACTGGGCGACTGGGCAAGAGTCAAGCCCCCGACTCGAGCTGTCATCACCCGGGCGTATCGGTGGTGAGCTCACAGCCACCAATCCAAAACACCCGTGCTTACTTCAGGCCTAAAGCAGCAGACCTGGGGTAATGGTTAATGTGAAGCACGTTAAAAGTTTAAGAAAAGACCTGAAATGAACCGCATTTTTTTCTGTTGATGCTAATCTTGTACATTACTGCATTCCCAGAAACTTGTTCTTTTGTGCAGTAACTTTCACTTGCTGTTTTAACGGTGCAGCCACCACTGGACCTTTCAACAGGAAAAACCCCCTTGGCCTGCAGTCATCTCTTTGGAATGCTTGAGGTACATATTTAAATAAGTTATTAGAAATCAAGTGTTTACACAAGATGCTGTCCCCGGAGTGAAGGTCAGCATTAGTCATTTGTTGAATGCCAACCTTCACCCGTATGTTTAGATTTCCTGACAAGTAAGGTGACACAAGTGGTTGAATGCAGGAGTAAGTGTATGAGGTGTGTGCCTATAAAAAAAATGCTTTAAAGGAAGCATTTCTAAAGGTTCAGTGGAGGCAGTGAAGATATGTAGATGTACTTAAAAAAAATCTATCTTTTATTTATTGAATCAGCAGAAAGGTTTCATAACAAAAATCACCACAGGATTTTAAATGATACTAGCCACATTTTCACACTCTCTACAGAATAAACAAATCATCTGTACACACTACCGCCTGGTTGGCTGATGTAAGAATGACTAGGTAAAGTTTATTTCAGGTATGTTTGTTGAGAACAAATAAAGTTTGGATGAAACATATGACAAAAGACCGCGAAGAATAACCTAGTGTGAACCAGACACGCAAAAGATCCCGGGTGATCATTTACCAGCCTGTTGACACAGGTCCCAGTGTTCTTGCTTTCCCCTTGCAACCACTAAACACTCTAATACAAAATACATGGAAATCTTATTAATAAAAAAGTGATAATAAAATCTAGTTCTATAATTGTTTACATGTGCAGCTCCCAACAATCAAAATGACCAAGACAGTAATTATGCTTAAGTTGTTTTAATTAGGTTCAATACGTAATTGAAATTGGGGAAATATAGACCTCAAGAGAGCAGGAATTTTGTGTCAGAAAGAATGAGGGAAAGTCCTGCACGCACAGTGAGAAACTGCTGCAAAAAAGCCTTAAAAAGCCATTGTACTGGCCAAAAGGGGCGCCACAAGGGACAAACTCTTTCCTTTTCTGTCATTTTCAAACTGTGAAAAATTAAATTAAATTTGATTGTTTTTCTATTGAAATAAAAACGAAATTTGTCGTCATCTGGGAAGTACCACCTGCTTAACTGTTCACCAGTTTTGACCGGGGGTGCCCAGACCTTTGCGTGCCACCTCACAATATGTCCATGAAATAAGGCCTGTCTTCTCATCCCATGTGACTCGTATGAAAGTGAAAGAAAATCTGGCGGCAGATGTCGTGCGGTGGCGTGAGGTCAGCAGAGCAGGGCTCCTGTAGACGGCATTGTTCAAGTGTAATGCCTGGCACGTGTGTGGAAACATATGCTGCCTTTCAATACAGCCCCTGGGATTATTAGAAGGCCCTTTGCAATTTGACAAAAACCAGAACCTCATATAAAAAAAGGAAGACAGAAGAGACACGGTGTAAACAAAAAAAAAAAGTGACTTTGGATCTTTGTTAGCCCAGCAAAGAAAATATAGGGAACAAAGGGAAAGAGAGCGAAGTTGAGCCAATTTGAAGTTACCAGGACTACGGTAACTCTGGAATAATGATAGTCTCCTTTCATAGTTCTCCTATTTCAAATCCCTTTCTGTGTATTCCGAGTCATGTCCCCAGCAGGTATTCCAGATAACTACACTTTTAGTTATTAACAGAGGTGAAAGTTAGTTGGAGGGCACAGGATATCTGAAAGAATACTTTTCATCAGAGTCGGAGGAGAAGAAGTGTAGAGGTGATAATTAGATCTGTCACTCCGCTTTAATATCTCTTGCAGGCAACTCAACGCTGGAGCGGCTTGCAGCAAAGAAATTCTTTATTGTCTCTCCGTTGCCCAGGTGCCGCTGATACTGCTACCATGCCTGATATGCTGCAGCAAAATGCGCTAGTGAGGATTGATGGGCTTCAGCCGCAGAGCACTTTAAATATTAAAGGATTTAAATTGTCAGCAAATCTGCTTCTTTTTAATAAAGTAGCCCACCACAATAAGGAGTCTAAACAGCCATCTTGTGGTTTTAAGAAACCGGCAAGGCCTTTTAAGGCTCTCAAGGTCACCTTACAGACGAAGGTGATACATTAAAACATACAAGTATAAATGTTTCTAAGGGGAAGGCGGGTCTCGACAGATTTTTAGACTTTTTTAGGCGTGACTTAAACGTAGGTAAAGATGTCAGAGACCAGATATCCTGGGGGCGGGGATACCGCAGCTAGGGTGAGGAAGATCTGACGAACAGGCAGGACGAGTAGTGATGAGGGAGAGGGTGACCTGATAGCACTGGAGGGTGGGCAGGTGTCCTAAGAGTTACAAAGAAGCAGGAAGTGTTGATACTAGAAAACGCCATGTATTTATCAAATACGACTTTTGCTAAAATAGTCTTCCTATCAGTATATTTTCTATCAAACAGCAAGGTTGGATACTAAAGGGAGGCAAAACAAAAAAGGAGGGATAAAAGCAGGGCCTCCACAGTTGCTTTTATGTACTCTACTAAGCACGTGTCTTTTTTTAATTGGACACAAGGGAAACAACCAAAAATACAACCAGAGGCTAAACTGTTCATTTTTCTCATGTGAGAAAACGCCGGAGTGAACCAGAATGAGCTGCTCTTTGAAGGACATCTGTTCTCAGCAGAAACCACATGGAGGTGCCCCATGCTTTGCTCTGAGCCTTAGAGAGGGACGAAAAAAGCCGAGAGCTCCAGGGTGCGATAGTCATCAGAAGCAGGTTGCTAGGGCCACTTGCTGCTTTATTTAGGGTACCTTTAATCTGTATTCTGTCTCTGGTTTGAAACCAGCAACAGGGCCAAAAAAATCACACAGCCACAGTATGTACTACCATCATCTGGGCTTCTTTCCCAATCCTCTCAAGGTTGCAGTTATCTCTGTTGCTTGTGCACATTTTTAACCACATTTTTCCTCCCTTTCTATTCGACTAATTTGGAGGCAGTCCTCTGTGAACGGCCAGATTTAGTAATGACCTTTTTAGCCTGACCCTCCTTGTGCAGGGTGTCACCGATCGTTTTCTGGACAAGTGTCAAATCTTGACCCAGACTGACCATTTAAAGGCTCCGGAAAGCATCGTAGTGTTTTTTTTTTTTTTCTTCCTTGAGGTAATTAGAGAGGGTGATTCTGTGTTAGATGTACTTTTTTTCCCCCTGGGATGCCCCTTGAGAACACATTTCTTTTTCAAAGGAGACCCAGCCAAGACTTTGAAAATTACAAAGTTTCAGTGAAACACAAGGGCAGATACATGGGGAACAACTGACAAGACATGGAATTCAAAGCAGTGGCGTTTTTGCTATTAGTTAGAATTTATAAAAGAGTTTTAAATTCTCCAAGAGGCATAAAGTCACTGAGCTGTAGGGCGTGCTGAATGTTCTATGACGAGAGTAAAAGATATGTAATAAATTTATATGATATAAAAAGTCACTCTTTAAATAACTGTAATAAATGTTTCTGATGATTTATTGAGAAATATTGAATATTTTTGCACTGACTTTATTTAAACCTGGTCTGGAAAAGAGCTGACAGATTATGATGCTGACACAAATAACTACCTCAAAAACAAACAAAAAAAAAACAAGATAAAAATGAATAAAACAATTTCTGAGAGAAGAATGTTCAGTCTAACCCTCTTCCTGCCTTTTGTGGTTCATATCAGAAATGTGAGCTTTCGCTGAAACTATTTAGACAGTGCTAATTTAATCTTTAACAATGCCACATTTCACAAAGTAACCTCGCGGTTGAACTCGCCCTGAAATACACTCGGTTTGGGGCTGCCTGTGTTCATGGAAATGTACAGTATAAAGGCTCAACAGTTTATCCGCTGGGATAAATGGCTTGGAGCAGTTTAAAAGCCTTAAAAGAGAAGAGCGGAAGAATCACTATGACAACAATCCTAAACTTGCACTCCTCTTGATATGCACTGTTTTTATGCTGTTGGTGCGTACATTTTTTTCAATGAAATGGAGGATTTTTAAGATGATAAAACCCAAATTCAGATTAAATAATTATATGATATACAATTATAAGTTGGTATATAAATACAATAGACATATTTGACAGTGTTTTTTTTAAAAGACAGTAAGATGCATATCTGACCCTCTGGGAGATTGTGATTATTTTTAATCAGCAATACTGTATGGGTGCTGACAATATTCAGCAGTGGAAATGATGATATGATATGACAATAATGGTGATTGGAGGATCAGTTTCCTTTGGGACGCTCATACTAATTTTATATTTCTTTGGTTGTCTATGTGGTTGGACTGTCACTTGGATTTTCCCAAAATAAATTCAAAACAGGGGGAGGTTTATATCTGTCGGTTGTACTTTTTTCACCACAGGATAAAATGCAATACTAAGGGGACTGCACATAGGTCATTATGGACCGTCCATCTTATCAGGCATCTTTTGGCCTGCTTAAAGTGCTGGAAGTTTACCGATGTGCATCAAAATGATTCCACCTCAGACCCTCTGAACTGTCCAATTGATGGAGCCACACTGAAGCCATCAGGTGGGATTTGAGGAGTGGTGGGGGGCAGTATTTCACTCTTTTATACCCTCTCAGATGCAGAGCTCATGATTCCTCGGTTGAACACCTTTAAAGGGAAGTATCACCTGGAGGTAAAAGCATTACCTGCACAATCGTAGGCGCTGTGGGGGTGCACATTAAGCAAAGCAGTGTTCTCCTCCCAGCTACAGCTGTGAGGAATTTTGATTTATACAGAATATTGTTTGTCTGACTCTAAAGCCTAACTTCCTCTTCCCTTCTCTCACACATTTGCTGGTGTAGTCTCATCCCATTACTCCACCGTAAAGCTCTTTTAGATATCCCATGGCATAACTAATAGTGACAGATGGAAAAGAGAGGATAAAAACTCCCCAAATAAATATGTAATCCTTTCCTCACATGGGCTGTAGAACAACACTAAGATTATCTCTACACAAACACGGCTCTAAAGGTGGACAACCCTGCGTGTGTTTGTGTGTTTGTATGTGTAATATGTACCGGTAGGTCTTTTATTACTATGGACTGATTGTGCACATACAACAGTAACCTACGTGTGCTATATATATATTTTTTTTTTTTGGGTAGGGTGTTTCTCTTATCAGCAGTATAATTATGATCGGCTCACTCACACAAACTACGTTCACAGCATACAGAAGGATAGACACACACACACGGAAACAGGTGTGTTCTCATGGTTTTATTCTGAGTAAACAGTCTGTTAACTGCGCTCAACAGTTCATATTGAGACAGAAAGAGGAACATCAGATTTTTAACAAATATTCTAATGATAATATCCATTATTTAGGTCTAAACAATGAATCTGGTTTGTCACTCTTTGTTGCATATAGTGTTATTGTTATTGACGGTGCAATAGGTCTTATAGCTTTATCACAACTGTATTCTAATCTCCCAATTTCTGTGTTTGGCCTTTATTTAAACTTTGATTTGCAAACAAACAATAAAAAGTTCATCCTGGATGTGGAGCTCTTTTGTCCCGTTTCTTTACCGGCTTTGCTATTGTTAGTGAGAGCAATGGCTGCAATAGATAATATTTAAACCCATGATGTTACGCTTCATCAAACCTATTTTCCTGCTGCAGGATAAACCTCCAACATCATTGTGATCCAAACTAAACTCTTTACTGTGCTTATATGACAAATAAAAAACAGCCCGCAGATGCTGTGATACTGAAAACAGAAGTGCCTGTTGCCATCTTTTTGATGCTGTTATGGTCTGTCTGCTGTGTGTGTGTTATTCTATTGTTGCTCTTTCTTCTGTTGTCTGATCCTTCCCTTCTCTATCTTCCCTCCTTTTCCCCTGTGTCCTCCCTCCCTAATCTGCATGTGTTTCACCTGTATGTATTTAAAATCCCCCCTTTTTCCCCCTCCTGTGCTGGACTGACTTTTGTGGAAGCATCCAGTGTCCTGTTAGCTAATTTCCTTGACTCTCGTCATCTGCTGGACTGGACTGGACTGATTTCTCTGATTGGACTGCCTGCTGATCCCAACTCTGCTTAAAA
>CAAE01014789.1:3458-25585 GCA_000180735.1 Tetraodon nigroviridis
AAATATAAACAAGTCGACTTATAAGCGAGTAAATACGGTATACATTTATGTGCGTACCCTTAGGTGCTAAAGTGAAGCTGCCTAACTTATTTTTTGCTTATAAGACTCTAAATTTGTGTGTGTTTGTGTTTGTGTTTAAGTTCACATAACAGAGTGAAAGCATTAACTAGAGGAGACTGGGGGCCCACCGCTCACTGGCTGTCTGCCCCAAGACAGAAGCTGTCAGTTGGGAGAAAAATACTATTCTTTTGGGCCCCATCATAGAGGCAACAGCTGAACTTGTAGCACTGTGTTGTGTGTTTGTGTTTGTGTGTGTGTATGTGTATTAGCTTAAGCCAAGAGCCAACTGTTTTCTGTCATCCTCACAACCCATTTACACAACAGTAAACAAAGGAGAAAAAAGCAGGTTTAGTAGATTCTCATTCATCCAGGTCGTAGTAATCCAAATTTAGGTCTCTGCGTGCAGAACTGAAGACTTCTGGAGAGGTGAAACGTCTTCAGGGAAACCTTAACAAGTCCAGTTGCAAGTAGAGATCTAACTGGATAGAAAAAGCCAAAGCCCTCCTACATTTAAAATCATATTTTTAATCTTATTGAATTTTGTGGGTGTACTGAAGAGTTTAAAAACTGTTTGAAGCCATTATTAGAGTTTTAGTGAAACTATTGTATCGTTTGCGCTTCTTTTTCTTCTGTGTTTCAGATTTGGCTTGAAACATGTCCGGTTGAAATAACTTATGTTAGATTTTACAGGCTAGTTCGGCTTTTAGGACTTTCTAGCACAACAAAGGCGGTAATGCTCCAGCTGGGGAAGGAGAAAGGACAGGGCTGAAAGAGATTAGTGCGTACCCTGCCCAGGTGATTTCATTCATCAAATAAAAAATAAAAGAGTTGATATTCTGACCAAATTCTCCAAATGCTGTGATATCAAATACGCGCAGATCAAGTTCTTGTACGTGTTTTACACATATTTAATGTTAGAACAGCTCTGATCAAAAAGGTGTGATGCTGTTATCATGTTTTTAATAGCCAAAATCCATTTTTATCCATTTATAAATACTCCCCACACCCACACACTCAGATGCACAGTGAGGTTACCCTTATAGTCACACACACACACCTTAAACAGACATGCTGTCATAATCACAGTCATACAACACACACAAGCACTCGCTAGGTTGTACTGAAGGGGTCACGGCCTGATAACCTCACACCAGAAGCTGCTTTGGTGTGTGTAGAAAGATGTGAGTGATCTCAGGCCAAGCATTAGTGTTCGTTATAAAATCAGTGGGCTCAAGTGGTTGAAAGCAGCAAAGAGGCCCCCGCTGTGTGTGTGTGTGTGTGTGGGTGTTGGGGTTGGGGTCAGGTGCCTGGCGCATGTGTCTGCTCACTGTCTGTCGTGCTGCCACATCGATGACATCATGGCACACGCCTGCCGAATGACAGGAGGAATGCCTCCTGTCCTCTTCCCAAGCAGAGGGAGGAAGAGGTGCGTAGGTGGGTGAGGAGGGGAGCTGGGAGGTGCAGTGGGCAGTGCTGATAGTCAGAGTGACTGAGATACTTGAAGGCAGAACAAACCGAGCAGAAGCTGGGAACGTTCATACTAACACGTGACCAGTAAGTCTGGCTTCTCTGTCTTCATCCATCATGTGATGAATGATCACAGCAAGTGGTTATTTTACCCATTTTTATGTAGAAAAGACAGAAAACCCTCTTCATTTCCCAAAGTAATCAAGCAGAAATGCAGTTTTGGAGATTTTGCTCTGCTTAGTGATGAAGCAGCTGTGACAGATGTTTCAAGTTCAGGAATCCTGGCAAGATTTTACTAAAATGTATTAGAACAAAATCATAGACAACAGTGAAGTTACTTCTCAAACCTGTAGACCTGCTAAGGTAAGGTAAACTTGTCCAGAGGCATGATGGCACATTTGTACCCTAACTCTGTGGTTAGTGAGATGGACTGAAAAATCTATGGGTCCTCACTCAGTCTAAACATGTAATTTGTCTCCATTTAGACACTCTTATCCCCTCATTTCATACTAAAGCATTTTATCAATGTCCATGTGTGTGTGTGTGTGTGACAGAAGGAGACAGCATTATGTCTTTTTGTTAAATACGTGTGGTCATTTTTTTGAGCTTTGGGGGTTGTGGATAAAAACCTGTGGGCTTTAGATTCTCACTGGAGGCACACAGATTTCTGTAAATTCTAAGATTCTTGGGTGTCTTCAGCTGTGGCCCAGCCAGTTCTGCAGCTGATGGGATGGATGGGATGCGGGTTTTTGCCTCCCGACCACAGGGAATGTTATATATCTGTCAACCTGACCCCCACTGTTCAGGCGGGGGGAACAGATAAAAATAAGAAATTTGGAAGGACAGTTAGAAAGCACAAGGTAATGCCTGTCTGAAAACAGAATGGAGGGTATTCAAGTTGTAAATCACAGCTGACATTAGATTAGGTTGGAGAGTTTGTTGAAAGCCGAGTAGTCCAAAAAGTCAGAAGCTTTACGCCACCTGGCTTCTCAAACAGTCCCTGTCCAGTAGTAGGATGCTGTCCTCCCCCACCCTTTTACTGTTGCTTGTTTTGGTTCTTCTCGCAGCTGAAAACACTTCACCACAACAACACTTAAATGCCAATTTATTTTTATCAGATTGTAGGATGGTGTGGAGAGCAGCCAAAGACAAAACAGCATGAAAACAAGAACCAACTGTTACTGGCATTCCACGAGGAATTCATTTTTATCCTTCTGTAAATCAGCAGAGCTCCATTTAGAACTGTTAACATGATTCACCGTCGCTCTGAAAGACCTTGTGAAGACAAGGTGCAAGTTACCAGCTATTCATCTCTGGGATGTTTGTTTCCATATAGATTAGAAGAGGGGTGCTGGAATGTTCTTGTGGAATTTCTGTTTATTATGCATGTATGTTTTTGATCCATTAGTATTGTGTTGAACTGCTTGTGGTGAGGATTTACACCATTCTAAATCTTCTTTTTTTTTCCTCTCCCGGTTCAGAAATTCAAACTCTAAACTTTAAGTGCAATGTCTGTTTACCTGAGGGCGTTACTTCTTATGGAAATTCCTAATGTTACTCACAAGATGTGTGATTTTCCTTTTCTTCACAGGCAAGAGGCACTGCTGGCAGCCATAAGCGAGAAAGACGCCAACATCGCCCTGCTGGAGCTGTCTTCTTCCAAGAAAAAGAAAACACAGGAAGAGGTAGCAGCTCTGAAAAGGGAGAAGGATAGTCTGGTCCATCAGCTCAAACAACAGGTAGGGTCAAGGTGTACCCACAAACACCCACACTTTGATTTTGGTTGGGTTATATAAGGAAGAGAAGCTGAGATGGAAAGGGTGAAAAACATGACAGCACAGGTGAGGTGGCAATGACAAGCGTAGCAAAAAAAACAAGAGGCAAAAGAAACCGAGTCCAGATGTGACCGCAGTCCCCCGACCACGGAGGGTAAATTTAGGATTAACCTGCCCCTCCCACACTCACCACACACATGCACAGACAAGCGCACACACACAGAGTTCAAATGTTCTACAAATCTCCGGTGACAACACTTTCATATCAATTTGTATTTATTTACTTTCTCTGCCAGCAGAAACACTGACACGACCTCAGGCGAGCTCCTCTTGGATGGGTGCACCTTCACAAGCTTGTATACCGATGTGTACACATGCAGCCAGGCCAAAAACAAGGATATAAACACAACCAAATGCCTCCGTGGTTACATACAGAGGTCTATTCACACACTTGGAAACACACTTGAGGTTCTCATGGGACTAGTGAATTAACCAACCCTTTCATCAGAGAGCCTGCTCGCAGTCTGGTGGATTTCTTCCTCCCTCTCCATCGACTTCATTTCTTTTTGTCCATTTGAAAGTTATTAACACTGAGATTCTTGCTTAATGCAGAGCAAATAATTTTCCTGGTTGAGAAAATCATAAACAGTGAAATAATGCACCCTAAAACAGGCAGAGCTGCAGTGTTCAGCTGGAAGTTATAATTGTTTTTGAAATCTAATAGTCCTGGAACAGCCGAGTCGATACTGAGGGAGTTGTCATCCACAAAAATCAGCCAAATTTCCAGCTTTTGCCTGAACCCATATCATTAATTTAGCGTGTGGTAGGTTTATTTTGAGCACCTGTGATTGATGGCGTTAATGTGCATGTCAATACCAGGAAAAGTAGAAGGCGTCGAAGAAAAGCCCTGTCACATGGACTCGTTATAGAATGCGTCACTCTTTCTCTGCCATCCATCCATCTCTTTTTCCATCCTGTTTGAAGTCATTTCTGACACCTCTGGGTCTTGAAGGTGCTTCCTGACAAGAAAGAAGACTCATGTTGCTGTGTGTGTGCGCGAGGGGGGTGATTTTACTCCCCTCTCTCTTTGTGGTGTCACAGTTTTCAGCCTATCGACGGCTGATCACAGGCGAGACTTTCCAAATGTTCTGTCCTGTGTGTTTTTGTGTGTGTTTCACTGACTGCTGGCGCAGTGAGGCTTTTGTAGTATTTTCAGTTTGTCCTGGGGTGTAGCATGATTTGGTGACCACTGGTTGCTCTGAGGTCAGAGACCAGGGTCTATTTTCAACAAAATTCACACATCCACAAATCTTTTCTGCTTACAGGACAAGTTTGAGTAGTTTTCATTAGTTTTAAGCCACTTTAAACATTTGTATTATTCTAATATATGAAACAAATGTGAAAGCAAAAAAGGTTCACAGCCCAGCAAAACCATTAACAGTTTTTTTTTGTGGTCAGCTGGTTTTGATGCCTTCTTTCTCTCCCTTAAAGTAAATGTTTTTAATGACGCCACCATTCTGTTTTTCTGTAGACTCAAAACAGGATGAAGCTAATGGCAGACAACTACGACGACGACCACCTGAAGGTCTCCTCTCCCAACTCAGAGCAGCCCAATAATCACAAGCCCTCTCCAGACCAGGTATGTCTGCCTCCAACCCAGAACCAGGCCCCCATTATCCTCACAAAACCAACTGTTAGGATTCTCGCTGTCAGCATGCACAGCTCTGTATTTTTGTGGATTTGGATTTTTTTTAGGTTTATTTCTAAAACTGGTTAACATTGTTTTAAAACATTTGAACTTCTTTGTGCTTACTGACTCAGTGATTCCCTAACTGGACACACTAACGTGCTGCTTTTTCCAAACTCATGCTACGGTTGGACTGAACTAACCAATAGGATGATGAGGAGGGCATTTGGGCCTAACGAATAACATGCCGCCTTTCTCTCTCTCTCCGCCCATCATTTTGTACAGAAGGGTGAGCGTCTTCTTATTCTGGATCACGCCCTGATGGTTGTGCCCATCGTTCAACTTTCCATTCCTGTTCCTTCCTTCTTCTCATCGCTGCTTTTCCTCAATGCTGTGTTATTTCATTTTGAGTCATCATTCCATTCATTTCTCTTTCAAGACATTCTTATTAAGTCTCAAACGGTGTCTTCACCTTTTCAAGCTGTCATTCCTTCGGTTTCTTTTATTTTCCATCTTTCTTGTGTTGCTGCCTTGTTTTTTAGGTCAGTGCTTCTTATCTTCATTGTACAACACTATCATTCCACATACAGTTGCCTCATATCCATCTTTTCTGGCATGATTCATGTTACGTTTTACATAAAACATTATTCATTCTAAGTTTATGCAATTCCTCATTTATCGTTTAACTTTGGAACTTTCACATGTCAGTAACATGTGTATTACTTTAATTATTAATGACTTGGTAAATAAATGCCAGTGGAAATAGGAGAAATGTTCATAGGTTAGTTGTACGTTAAAAGGTAATCTGGAAAATGTGGGCTGTTTTATTTGGTCATTGTTAACAAAATGAGCACCCTGTAAAATAGTCTGCACTGGTGCAGGGCGGCCTTTAATTAACTTGAGTGTCTGCTACAGTGTGAAAGAACATGTTTTTAACATTGTCATTTTACAACAACTAAACCATTTAAACAGTGGCCTTAGTGTTTTCCAGGAAGTCTTAAAACGTAAATAATTCATGCAGAAAAGCCAAAAAAAAAACCCCTTCTTATTTTAAATGAAGTCATTGGTAAGGAGGTCTACTTGGTGAAGTAAATTGTTGAGTTTGTTCCACAGTGTACAGCAGGTAATTTGCCACATTACGTTGCAGAACAGTGTATGATGGTGTGAGTGTGTGTGTTTCTGGCTGATATGTAGTGGTGAATTAAGTTAGCTGAATGTCTCTCTTCGGGGTTGTTTCATACTGCAGCAACAGCCTGGTGGGCAGGCTGAGCTTAATAAAGCAGCGCAAACACACATTCTGCATATTCTGACACATACACCCTTCTATTAAATTAGCTCTCCGCTGGGATTGTTCCACACGGCAGTTGGGTTCTTAAAAACTGCGCATTCATTCCGGAGTCTGGAATGTGTTCAGTATTGCAGGCAGTATAGGAAAAAAACAAGCTGTTGAGGTTTATTTGCACAATAGAAAATCATTTACAAAATTCAAGCGCATTCAGATTCGCCTCGGCGAGGTTGTGATAGTGAGTGTGTGGAAAAGTGATGAAATGAAATTTTAGGAGAATTTGGATAATTGGCCAAGGAACAGGGCAGTTGATTTTGGTGGCGTTGGGGGGGACTTTGACCTTAGATCCAGGATATTTTTCCCCCAGTTTTCTTCATCATTGCTTGGTGGAGGTCTCCGGTGCTTTTCTAATTATTGTAATACAGGCTACATATCCATTTTCTGACCACAGCTGCACTGCAGGTCTGCAAAATATCAAACTTTTTTTTTAAGTACTTGACTGCATGAGAGTTTAGGAAAGAACCGTGTCATACATGTTGTGGTCATGGCCACTTTGCCATTTCAATCTTGCCTGGGACGTAGTCTGGGACATAGTCTGGGACGTAGTCTGGGACGTGGTCTGGGACGTGGTCTGCCTGTAGTTTGCCTCAGTCTATCACAGACAAAGTTAAGGAATATGGTCTCCAGGGTCTTAACAACAAGCTCATATGAGTGTGTGCATGTACTGACTCGTAGTGTGTGTAACATGAGGGTGTCTCAAGTGGCAGTAAATCACAAGATATTCTGATAAAAACCAAGACTGCGTCATGATATCTGGAGTGTGTGTTGTCTTGTAGTAAACAAGGAGCAGGATGGGAATCCAGAGTGACAGTCACTTTGATCTGCTGCCAGCTTTTATTATGTTCTGCTGTTGGAGAAACGTATGCAACAGACTTTTCCTCCCGTATCAAGCACCCTCCGAGTTTTCAAAAATGGGGGAATCAATAAAGTCAGTGACTAATGATTGTTGTCTGTGCATGTGTGTGTAGTGGTTATAGTGTGTGCTCTGAGAACGGAGAGTTTGGTTTTTTAATCATTGCAAACGTAGAATCAAAGCACAGACATTTATAATGTAGCAACCGAAGACATCAAGGTAGAAAAGAAGGAAAGTAGATGCCTTGTGTTAATATTTGAGTGTCTTTGTACTTGCTTATTTGGCCAGCAAACCCAGCTGACTCTTGTACAATATTGTATAATTAGCTTTAATTACGTCACAATAATATGATGCTTTAAAATTATCTGGAGGAAAGAGGGACTGAGACAGCATAGCTGAGCAGATTCTGCCTGTGTGTGCGTGTGTGTGTGTGTGTGTAAGAGAGATGATGAGTGTGGGTGCAGACAGACACGGCTGGGATGGAGTTAACCTTACAAACTCTCTTTCTCCCAGTCTTCTTAACATTGCTTTCTCTACACTTAAATCCTTCTTCACCCTGAGGGAAGGGCTCTGTCTTATCTGTGTCCTTGTGTCTTGACGGGAATGTGTCTCGGGGGGGGAGGTCCTGCCTCTGCCCTCCAGAACGTGTGCACGGTACATCGGTTAAGCTTCCTGTACATTCATCATGGCCACTTTTGCAAAAGTAGCAAGGGAACGTTTCTTTAAGCTCACTGAATTAGCGTTTCAGCAGTATTTACTCTAGGGAGACGTTAGAAGGGACATAATTTGATCTAATTTCCATTGTGCTTTGAACTGTATTCCTCTCCATTCCTCACCCTGCATCCTCTCTTCTCCCAGACTCTCTCCTCTCTCCTGGATCTCAATCAGAACCGCAGCAAGCTGAAGCTGTACATCAGTCACCTGACCTCCCTGTGTCAAGAGAGAGACCCAATCATCTTGCAGGACTTCACTCCACCTCCCGCCTATCACCGCTCTGACTCCGCCTCCTGGCACACGCAGCTGCGCAGCATGACGCAGGAACAGGTGAGTGTGTGTTGGTGACGGACACAGAGGTTAGTCCTTTCCGTCGATACCAGCGTGTGTGCCGAAGCAGAACACACACCGATGAACCCAGCAGGATTTTGGCGGCGTTTTTGACAATATTGAAAAGATTTACTCCAGCAGGTCACCTGACGACAAGCCCCTGGCGGCGGCGCAAACACCACTTTCACAGGTTTAACTTAACAGGGAGTAAATTCCACCTTTTGGCAGCAGGAGGAGGAGGAGGGTTCACGTTTAGAACAAGGAGGAGAGATGAAGAGTATATTTGTTGAACTGTCAAAAGAGTTGTCAACTGTGTGTGGGAGGGGAGAAAGGGAAGCAAAGCGAAACAAGGCTGTAGCTCATTAGTAATGGTTATAAAGTCGCGTTGTCAGACGGAGATTAGAAACACCACATTATTCAACACAAAAATTCCAGCTGTCTGTGGCTTCGGTTCTCACTCCATATTGAAAACCTATCAGGCGATATGTGGCCGCTGCATGTGGTATACGTTGGAAAGCTGTAACCCCAGACGTACACTCAGAGAGCGGTGTGACGGAGTGTGTGGTTGTGGATCTGTACAGTCGTCATGAAAGACCTATTGTGAGTCCTAATGCAGGGAAATATCTGTCCGCTAAAGCGCTTCAGATGTACCGCAGCCCGGTGGTGTCATTTCAAATAAACTACGTAATTAACCTATTCACTTGTCATTTAAATGCAGTGTGTATTAAAAACAAGGAGAGACGGTCTAGGCGACTATGATGGCGTCTACACGCTTTTTATTATCTAGATTTTGCCCCAGAGGTGTAGAAACAAGTCTGGTTGGATGCTTTTGTCCTGTATTAACAGTGAATTTGTGGCTAATGTGAAGCTTTTCTTAAAAAAGTTGAATGCGTTTGGCTGACTTGCCAGTGACGTTTATATAACATCAAAAAAATGTTGAAAACTGCTCAAATGCAACAGTTGAATTGACACATCTAAGACAGATTTGCAGCTAAGCAAATCTTACTCCACTCTGACCAGTTAACAACAAATCACCTACATTTGACACACTCCGAGACTTTTGTTGACGCATAGTAGCAATTTTATCCTTGACTTGTCTTTATCGCTCTTGGAAAAGTTTGGCGCAGTTAATCACCCTTCCTCAAAGGAAGGAGAGGTTTTTCCATGTCCAAGTAGGTGTTTATGAAGCAAGTTCTTGAATTTGTACCTGTTTTTGTTCCTTTCTGTGAACAGCATCATCGTTTTGAAGCCTTGGGGCTCTCCGTCCAAACCCGCTGATAGCTGGGTAGCGCCCTGCGGCGCCGCGCGTCTGCTCCGGACCCCGACCCTGCCTACTCACAATTGCAGACACACAGTCCGTCTTTCATTCGAGCCAGCGCTCTTCGTTTGCCTTCATGTGTCACCATCACCTTGGCTGAGCCTCTGTATGCACACATGCGCTCGCACACGCGCAGAATCCCTCGAAACGACCGCAGCGCAGTGTGCCAGCCTCCTCTGTGTCTTGTGGCGAGTGTGCGTGTGTGTGCATGTGCATGTCTGTGTGTTTTACAAACCTCTCTTTGGCTCCGTTGAGCTGTCTGGTGCTGTGTCAAGACATTAGGATTGAACTAAAATAGTGTGTAACACACAGACCTGCACATTGCACTCCCCCACACACACACACACACACACACACTAACCTGAAGGCACAGTAACCTTGACCAGTGACCACTGGAGGCTCGCATAATGTCAGGAAACCAGGGATTTGTCTTCCCGGTCCTCCCAGTACAGATGACTGGTGTCACTGGTAAAGCTAACCAGTTCCGGGGTGTCATTTTAAGGCCAGTGAGTCCGGAGCTGTGGCCGCTGTTACTCTGGACAGAGCTCAGTGAAGGTTTCAGACTAGTATTAATGGCATCAGGCCTTTGATGGCGCAAGTTTGGTTCGAGAGAAAAAGCAAGAAAGGGAAGTTCTCAGTGACGGATTTGCTGGTCATCGCCTCCGGGCCACATGTTTCTGTGTCTTTGTCCTCGGCTGAACTGCAAAAATTAAGGCTGATTCCAAAAGTGGGGTTTTACTAAAAGAGCTGTTTTATATACTAGCGTCATAATAACAAGCTTTATGGCTCAGTGACATCTCTAATGACCACAGAAAAGAACTGGCATCGTATTCTGCACACACGAAGTCTCTCTCTCCCCCCTCCCTCTGTGGTCTCTGGTGTAAAGGTATATGACATCTCCTATATTAGCGAGTCCTTTATCTTGTCTCTTGGGTGCACAAGCAATCAGATTTGTGTGAATTTGGTCTGGACCTTTTCAAGCTTATGATGTGTTATTGGCTGAGTCGGGTCTTGTGTCACTGCTTTTGTGAATTCAGCATGAATTGTCGGCCCGTGACCCTCTGCTGCATTTGTTAAAAGCAGAAAAGCAGCTCCCACTAAATGATTGCAGGTGTTTCCAGCCAACTCAAACTGGAGAAACCTCAGCGAAACCCAGTCCGCATATTTACAACTCTGCAAGCCGTTGCGACAGAGGGAAAAACCGCACAATAACAGACTTCAATCGCCATTGTTGTTTCAGCGTAATCTCCAAATAAAAGCTTTGTCGGGGAGAACGGGGGGAGCGCGCTTTCTCTGTGGGCCCACAGCAGGTTTCCAGGGCCTGGATGATGGAGGAGAAATGATGTCCAACACCAGAACAGTCCCAGCGTGCTGCCGCAGCCGCGGCGGCTGTAGACCCAGGATCCTCGCCGCTCGCAAAACAGCAGAAAAACAAGGTTCAACATCAGAAACGTCTAAGAGGCGGCATGAAATTTTTATGAGGGAGAGCAAAGCGAGGCGGACGGCCATTAGAGGCCATTTTGCAGAGATGCTAGCAGCGAAGCCGACAGCGCAGCCGTCCTTCCCACATGGAGATAAAGCAGAATATTCTGACACCTCCAGCAAATTCATGCCCTCTTTGTAGGCAACAGAGAATAGACGTACGCGTGTGTGTGTATGTGTGTGTGTGTGTGTGTGTGAGACGGCAGACGTTCCTGGAAGTCAGCGATTGGCTGACTTCTGATTGACTGAATGTACAAAAACAGGAAAAGGTGGCGCTGCAGCGCAAACACTACCGCTGATAAAGGAGCGAGGGGCGGAGACCCTAGTCGGGACGATAGAACCTTCCGCTCCCCTGGGCGTCACACTCTTCCCCCGGAGTTACTGGTGCTGTGATCATCTCCACAGAGAAGAAAATGCAGCGTGAAGCCATGTTTCTTTAAAGACAGCGAAACTTTAAAGAGCCGTCCGTTATTTCTTTGACTTTTGTGGGAACGTGTTTAAAAGCGTACATCCTCCTGCGTGAGAATGAAGCTGTGGAACCGGAGAAGGTTGCGGTTGAGTGCGGACCGGGGAGCCATCAGGAGCATCCATTTGTGATGTGTTGTGGTCTGGGGTCTATGTGGGCTCTCATTAGGCAGCTCCGCTTCCTCTTCCAAGGATGATTGTTTTCTCTCTGAATCCAGCTCCGAGGTCCTCAACGACCATTAGACCCACAGACAAAGGAAGACACGCACTTACTGGAGCCCTTGGTGCCCATTTCACTGCTACACACACACACACACGCACGCACTGGTCATTATGGACTAACTGCTGGCTTTTTATGATTTATTGACTCCAGACTTAATGGCTTCGCCATCTTTTTTAACATGTTTTTGTCTTTTCTCTGTCTTTCACTGTTTCTGGTCTCACTCTCGTCTACATGCAGCGTGTTTTCTCCTCCCTCCCGTCATTCTTGTAAGCTTTGGTTTCTCCGTTGTCTCCCATCATGCCTCCTCTCTTCTTGGCTGTGTATTCTGTTATACGTGGACATTTTATCTGCGTCTTCACTGTTTTCTTTCCAGTTTGTGTCTTTGTCGTCTGTAATCACAGTAAAGGACAGAGGGAAACGTTCCCCACTGTCTCTCATTGTCCAGAGTTTTCCTTCCACTTGTTTTTTGGGTGAAGATAATCCAGTCTAACAGGTGGTCTCGGTTCAAATGCCTTCAGTAGATGACAGAAGCAGCAGAAAACAGGCAGCACGTCAGGGCACAACCACAACTGCTGTCCAAAACCTTGATTCTGGATGTCGGACAAATCCGTGTTTGCAAACTCATGACCAACTTGTTGCCCCCAGACGAAGGTTGGTTGACATGTCTGGAAGCCCCGGCGGGTCTTTTCAGCTTTCTCCATCACTAAAGCGGTTCTGTTTTCACCCTGAAGGCTCTCAGTTGTGTCGGGTTGCTCACGTGCACGCTGACTGCTTTCTGTTGTTTATGAGTGCAGCCGTTAGCGCCGTGCGCTAACTCCTGCAGGACCACCCGTAGCCAGGTCTTATTGCACCACGTTGATGTCAGAACCAACAGGCTTTAGTGAAACGGGCAGGGCCACGTTAGGAGTCTGCTCCCTGAGGCCCAGCCTGTAAATATGAATGTGTAGCTATTGTCCGTATGGCTGATTAAATAATCTATGATGATAAAAATTCCGAGTGCCCGCTCCCTTGCTGCTTCTATTTCTTTATTTATCTTTATTCCAGGCTATTTTAGTCCTCAGGAAGCAGTTTTAGGTACAAATCCTTGAGCTCTGTTCCCTCAGCAGCTCGTTAGCTGGGCTGCAGAGGCAGTCAGTCGCAGTCACTCGAGCCAGCCTTTAAAGCGGTTCTCACACAACCTGGAACACCTCCACCGGTGTCCCCAGGGACGGGATAAGAGGAGTCCGCCTGGACGCGGTCCTGATGCTGAGCAGCCCCGAAACCGACCCACAGAAAACAGCTTCACACACAGTTGGGAGACGTGTAATCGAACAGCCATCATCCTGTTTGTCCTTTATTGTATCCTCCCTCTCTCTGCTGAGTTATGGCTTCTATGGAAAACATTAGCATTCCTGTGCAAGAGGTTCTGCAATCTGTGTCAAGGGGTCATACACACACACACACACATAACTCATTGTCAGGCTGATAACCTGTGTGCAGATGTACACACACACGTGTTTGTTCACAAGTGTGAGGCTCTGAGTGTGTTGGCTTGTGCGTCTATCCTCCTAACCCTGGATAAGGCAGATAATGATCCATCACCATAATGGAGCTTTAATGGCTGCAGTAAAAATCATCTTCGACCCAACCAGCCCTCTCCTGGCCTCCTTTCTTCTGTTTGTCTATCTATCTTCCTCGCGTCTATCTCCCTGCTTTCCCACAATCCTCTCTGTCACTCACTGAAAGATAGCGAGTAGCTTGCAACACGCCGGCCTGGACGCTGCAGTCCTGATAAAACCGGCTCGTCAAACATCTAACCAGCCAGTCAAACGGGGCATCTGTTCTCACCACGTCTTCCTCCTGTGTTCCTGTTTTTGCTCCATTCTGACCTCCTTCCCATGATGCGGGTTGACAGCGTGCGGAGCCATTACCTCTCAAGTACCTGCAAACAGCCGCGGCGTGGAGGCAGCGCCTCCGCTTGCTCAAACAAAAAGAACCGACGGCCTCTCGTGGAGATAATGAATGTTGGAGGAAACGAAAAGCCGAGCGTGGTCAGAAATGTGTGAACACTTTAAACTTGGACCGTCATTAGAGACAGTGGTTCCATTGTAAATAATAGATGATCTATTTGAAAGTGATTTATGGGTCAGACTTCCATGAATCATTAACATTGTTTTTTCTCTTTCAGTTTTACACATGAATAAAGCTATTGTTGGAAAAAAAGAGGAGCGTTGCTGGTTTTCTGGCAGAGGGATGAGAAGAGGGAAGAGGTTAAATAGAAAATATTTTGCCACCATCTGACCCAGGCCTCTGAGACACGCTCACACAGATAGAACTGCTCTTGTGTTACACGAGCGGCGCTCTTATTGATACAGATGTATTGGTCATTAGGACGCTTGGCTTTGATTTCCCAACCTGTCGGCTGCCAAAGAAAACAGCATCAGCGCTCCCTCAGAGAAACGTTCCGCTAGCTCTGGGCATTAGCAACCGCGTTGTGGTGTTTTTAGATTACACAGGGATATTTGTGTATGTGTGTGTGTGTGTGTGTGTGTGTGTGTGTCAGCTTTAGTGCGGCCCGCCGGACTTGATTGTGTTTGACCGCTGTTGCTAGCTTCATGTCTCGTAGCTGCACTGACATCATGAATCCAAAAGCTGTGTTTCACATGCACTCGTGAGCATTTCCTATCCTGAAAACATCACATCGGATTTGTTTGGCAGATTTGTAGGCTAAGCTAACCGCACAAAGTTCTGTTTTTGTTCCACCGCAACGCTTTGATGTCGGAAACTGAAAGGCCTTCTTTCCTCTCTTCTAGTTGGAGGCGGAGTTAGCCTTGTGTGAAAGCGAGGGGGCGGAGCTTCAGGAGTACGCCAACCAGGTCCTGCAGCAGATCGCCGACCGATGCCCAGATATTTTGGAGCAAGTCGTCAATGCTCTGGAAGACAGCTGCTGACACACACACACACACACACACACACACACACACACACACACACACACTGAAAAACGCGTACATGCTAGCAACGAGCGATTGTTTAACACTGAATCGCGTGAAGAATTTCACCTCCATTCATCTCAAAGCTGCCTGAAACTCTCCCTCAGCTTCTACGGGGCCTGATTGGGGATGTTTTGGGTGTTTGCTGATAAGTTTAACGCGTATTTTCCAGCTATCCCATCTGTGACACCTCTTGCGTCCTTCCAGGCAGTCGGCAGTTGGATTTGCAATCATGAC
This sequence comes from Tetraodon nigroviridis, assembly GCA_000180735.1. NCBI lineage: Eukaryota > Metazoa > Chordata > Actinopteri > Tetraodontiformes > Tetraodontidae > Tetraodon > Tetraodon nigroviridis. The sequence continues at coordinate 18,387 of CAAE01014789.1, forward strand.
TTCATGTGTTTTATGGAGGGAAAAATTCCTCCAAACTGTAGAAAAAGGCTGCGCGGGAGCTGGGGTTGCCACGTTGCTTCTGACGCCAGACTCACGCGCCGTTACCACCTTATTTGATCACTTCAGACACACATTTGCGTTCGTTTCAGCTGCCTTTGCTTCCTGACATCATTTTGCTGCTATATTTCCGCTCTTTTTTTGTCCCGCGTGTGACAGAGTCCCCGCTTTCAGCAGGAAACAGGCAGTCTGGGCAGAAAGACAACAAATCTCGCATTCCTCCCTTTACGCAAATGTAGACGCTTCTGTGACAATCCCTTTATTTTTCCTTTGTGGAAACCTCTTTGTTTCTGTATTTTTATCCAGGAGGGAGGGAATATAAAATGATTGCTCTATATTTTTAATATATATGATAGAGATCTTGTTTAATCGGTCATGTTGTTGTGTGAAGGCCGGCATGTTGCAGAACTGTCCAAATACTTTCTTTTGGGATTTGAAGGATGTGCTCCAGGAGCAGGAGGCTGCTGCCGGGATCCTGTACTTCACCTGCATGACTTTATGTGCCCACCGGGAACGTTTTGTCTGAACGAGCTTTTTCTTCCTGTTATTTACGATGGAACTGACGCGGGTCGGCGTTTCCCACAGCGCTGACAGCTTTAGCATAGCCGCGCTGAAGACTGGTGCTGTTTCCATGAAAAGGCCCTCTCTTCTGCTCTTCTAACTCTTCGTTTCTGGCGCTGCTTTGAATCCAGGACCGACGTTCCAGATGTGTCCGTCCAGAACAGGAGCCGTGTTTCTGAACGCCCGTCCTCCTCACACTCTTCGAGGCACCGTTTGCCACCGAGCGCTGAAACTACACCCAACTGTCGAGTCGGTTTTGCACCTGTGTTCGATCAAGTCCCGATCCCGGAAACGGTCGGGGGTAAAAGGGCGGTTTCTCATCCTCCTGAGGGCCGATCAAAGCACCTAAGTTTCCCTGTTGACGCTTTTCAGAGCAACCTTCCCGAATGGAACCCGTTCTACTGACGAAAAGCTTTAAAAGTCATAAAATGTTTCTTTGACAATATTTGGAAATGCTGACTTTGTGGTTTATTGAAGACGGGAACGAGAGAGTGGAATAAACCCTGAATTTGTTGTTTTATGTGTCATCTTGTTTTCATTGGTGAGACTGGAAACGTCATGAGCACAAACACACTTTATTAGAACAAACGGAGGAGGAGCGAGAACTACTAATTACTAAAATTATGAATGTTTATACAAAAAATAAACTAACTAATGCAGCTGCTTGAAACTTGTGTCTAGAAAGCTAAAATGTTCTTGATTTTCAGGTTCAGAGATTGGATTTTTTTAATTGAAATATCAAGATGTAATCATTACAGGAACACATGATTTCACAGCACACACACCTTAATGGTTCACCATTCTGTTCTGCAGGTCAGCACTTGGAATCGTCCAACTAGAACACCATTCCTACACCGTCCTGATGGCTCCGAGGCCCTGACCTTTGACCTCCACCTTAGGTTCTTGATATTCACGTAAACAAAAGGCGGAACTGCGTGGATGGCCGCTGTGCCCGAGCCCGCTCTGCTTTCTCCATTGACTGTCCAAATAAAAGCCAGTGGAGGGAGAAAGAAGGGATGGACAGAGCAGGAGGAGGAAGAGATACACATGAGCGCCTCGCTGATTTATGTGACAGGGAGGGAGGGAGGCAGGCCGAGGGGGGCCGTGGAGCGCCACGTTACGACCTTCACGCCTGGGCAGCCGACAGTTACCTGTAACCGTCTTAGAACCGGAAGTTTGCTCCCTAAAATATAAAGAAATCAAAATAACCTGAAGAGGGAACAAAAACCAGCTGGCAGCAGTAAAGCTAAGATAAAAAAAGAAAACACCGTCACCGTGTTTGCCAGTGTCAAGTGAATTAAAGTGTTCAGGATGGCTCCTCTGGTACAGGTGTAACCCTCCGCGGGGCCGTGTGGTGAGGGTGGCTCCTCTGGTACAGGTGTAACCCTCCGCCGGGCCGTGTTGTCAGGATGGCCGAGCGGTCTAAGGCGCCAGACTCAAGGTGAACAACCTGTCCGAAGGTTCGGGACTTCTAGGTCTCCGAATGGAGGCGTGGGTTCAAATCCCAAGGTTCGTAAGCTTCTGTTTTCATTATTATGGGGTTTTGGGTTTTTTTTTCACGTACTGTAGTTAAAGCTATATTGTTTACATTATTATTCGGTTTTGGTTTTTTTTTTTTTTATTGTAGTTAAAAATATATTGTTTAAAATACTTTTAAAGCCGAACTCGCCGAGCTGGTCGCTGATCGGTGTCGCATAAATAAGACGTAATCACACCGGCGTCGCCACAAAAGCGGCGTTTAAACGCGTTTTTACGTGTTTAAGTTGTTCAAGTAAAAACATTATTCGTGTAGATTTAAACTTGAGCGTAGATAAAGTGTGTAAACGTGTGTAAAAGTGCAGTGAAATTGTAACGCGAACTGAGGGTTTGCTGGTTTCCGGCGACTTCGGGTATTTTTGTGGTGTAATGTGAATTTTTCCTTTGCGGTTGATAAAGAATAAAACCTTAAAGTTTAGGTGAAAAGAGTGTCAGGAGTGTGTATAAAAGTGTCAGGAGTGGGATTTGAACCCACGCCTCCATCTGGAGACCAGAAGCCCCGTTTGAGGAAGGTTGATCACCTTGAGTCTGGCGCCTTAGACCACTCGGCCATCCTGACGAGTGTGTGTGTGAGAGTGTGTGTGAGTGTGTGTGTGTGAGTGGATCACTCTTGTCCTGATCACTATCACTGTCACACTCCTCCAGACTGGTGATCCTAACCCACGTGGCTCGGCGGGAGCCCACCGTCAGGATGGCCGAGCGGTCTAAGGCGCCAGACTCAAGGATCAGCTCCTTCCCGGGGCGGAAGCCGGGACTTCTGGTCTCCCAATGGAGGCGTGGGTTCAAATCCCACCCCTGACACTCTTATTCCCACTTTTGGTCCCGCTCCTGACACTTTTGCTTGCGGACTCGTGAACGTGGTCCTGGTGAGGATCAGCTGTTGGCTGGTTTCACACTAATAACTCCGACCAGCCTCTCTCTCTCTTCCTTTTTCTCTCTCTCTCTCCCTCTTGCTCGGCAGGGTAAAACTTTGAAGAGCTCCCTCCTCTCTTCTCCTCTATAAATGCAGGAGCGAGGGAACCTGCGGGAACCCGAGGGAACCTGCGGGAATCTGCGTTTATTCCGGACACCTGTTGCTCACACGCAGCTGTGCGCCACCAGCCTCGCTCGCTCACTTTGGGGGGAAACTGGACTTTTTTCTGTTTTTCCCAGTTCCAGACTCTTCTGAGGAGTCGAACTTTTCCTCCAGGACGTCCCCGCGAAGGTGGGATCTGTCCTTGCAGCTGATCGCGGATCGATGAGAGGATCCCCCCCCAGAATCGACCAACTCCGACACCTTTGTGTTTGCTCTGCCGGACCGAGCCACGTGTAGTTCGGATTTGGGGGCTCTGGATGGTGTCCTGGTCCCGGAGAAGGACGTTCATTCATCAGACAAGGTAAGGCTGATGGTTCCTGTTTGTGCTGTTTCAACCCTTTTAAAAGCTCATAGTTCCAGGGAAACACTCTGGTTATGGGGAAAAGTTCCTGTCCTGTTTTGGTCTGTTCTGGTTGTTTGAAGTTGTTCTATATTTTGTTCTCATGCGGTTTCATTGTCACAGTCAGCTTAATGAATGGGTCTCTTTTATGACTTTGGCTCCTAGATGACAGTGATGAAACCTGTGTGTGTGTGTGTGTGTGTGTGTGTGGTGGAGCGGAGCAGAACTATTTTTTTCGGAGGCCCCTGTCCAGAGCGGCGTTGGGGGCTCGAGGGCCACCCTGGACAGGGTTTTCCTCCCGCGTGGGTCCAGAGTGGCGTTTTTCTGTGTGAATGTCACTAAACTCTGGGGACGGGTGTGTGAGGAGCTGAGCGGTTCTTCCAAACATCCCTCAGACGCGTCTGAGCAGAATATCCTGGTTGACGTTTGACGGCTCAGAAGTTGTCAAGTTGTGTTTCAGCGGTTGTGTTTGTTGCCTGTTTCTTTTTTTTAACCTCTGTTTCACCTGAACTTGTCTAACTGGGAGCAAGCTGTGCTGCCTGGTCCTTCACCCAGAGAGTGGAGGGATGGTTCAGGTGGTTCATCTGGGAGCTTCGCTGGATTTTCCAGGCCCTTCAAGGGTGTGTGGAGTGTGTGTTGAGTGTGTGTCATAAACTGGTAAACTGGTGGCTCAGGTGTGTGAATGTGTGTATTAGTCAGGTACCTGAGGAGGAGGAGGGGGGCTTGGTGGTTGGTTTGGGCCCCTGGGATCCCTCTGAAGGGCCTGGGAGGGTTCTGATTGGCCACTTTGGACCTTCAAGTATCTGGTTTGAAAAGCTCTCTGTCAGGACCGACGTGAGCGGGAGTGTGTGACCGTCTGCTGGCGGGAGCGTAGCGTGTTGGCCTCCGGCTGGAGGTGCGGAGGATCTGTGCTACAAAGTCAGTGATGCTAGGAAGATTCCTGCCCAGGAGTCTGGTGGTCTAGCGGCTCAGCTGGTTGGGTTTCTTTTAATTAAAAATATGCTACACATTTCTTTTAAATATGGTGGTGTTTTCAAACTTATTAAGGTACAACTGGTAAATACTGGATTAAACCAATAATTATATTGCTATTTTTTTATTTTAAATTCAAAAACTTTTGCTTATTCTGGGGGAAATTCAGGACTACAGTGGAACAAATTGGTTTAAGACGAAACACACCGTATATTACAGGAGGAAGTTCAGTAGAAACAGTTTAAACATGTGAGAATTAACAGTGGCTTCTTCCTTGCTAAAGTCCTTATGCTTGTATGCGTCTTCATACCTTGAACTATAACGCTGCTTTTTAACGAATGCTTTCCAGCCGTGGCCCAGCCTGACAACAATTGCTTCATAAATGTTTGAACTCTTTCCTCTTTGTCAAGGAAGCGTTTTTTTAACATCTAATTTGTGATCTGACAAAAGTTTTATCTGGTCTTTACTTATTCTTATGTTGCTTTTGTTCCTCACACATAGGAAAAAAGTATTAAAAAGTAAAAGTTGCTGCGCCCAACGTGGGGCTCGAACCCACGACCCTGAGATTAAGAGTCTCATGCTCTACCGACTGAGCTAGCCGGGCTTGGAGCTCCGCGCGCTCAGTCCTGAGGGTGCGCCGTGGCGGGTTGGCTCTGTTTGTGACGCAACTTAAAATAAACCCGCACTTCCATGGAAAAAATTCCAACTCTCCCACCCGAGTAAAACTTTGGAATATAAGGTTAGAACGTCTTCGAGAGAGAGAGAGAGAGAGAGAGAGGAAATGAAAAAAAAGAGTTCAGAAAGTTCAAATATGTCGGGCAGATGAGAGGAAACACTGCCGCCTACTGGCCACTTTAGGCTACTACAAAGAAGCAAGGCGAGGAAAAGGAGCTGATAGGAAACATGAAAAAAAAAATATAATATTATTATTATTATGGGTTTTATTTTGATTATTATTTAAATTTGAGACTCTGTTTAAATGAGCTCTGCTGGTTTTGATTATTTTGCAGACACATTTCATCTTTAAAGTATTGTGTGGAGAAATGTCTGTGTAGAAAAATAAATCTATTTATTTAAGAACTTAAAGCAGATATTTTCAGGTTTAATTGTTCTCCACTGTTCTCATCGTCATCTTCCCTGGCCTTCCTCTCTTTCTTCAGCTTCTTGATACTCGTGCATTGAAGGTTTGATTATAAAATAATGAGATTCCTGGTGCCCAGGTGCTCTTTCTGAGTAATAACTGTCTGTGTGTGTGTGTGTGTGTGTGTGTGTGTGTGTGTGTGTGTGTGTGTGTGTGTGTGTTCTGCACTCGGCTTCAACAGAAGCAATCCCCAATGTGTCAGCACACACACACACACACACACACAGAGTCAGAGAGAGAGAATTAAATATATATTAGCACCATCTTGTCTCTGGTTGCAAAATCCTGATGCAGTCTGGCTGTTATTTTTTTCACTCACTCATTCTTTTGTCAGTATTTTTGGCCTCTCATTGTTTTTAATCTCACTGTTGTGTTTAGGGTTGGTTTTTGTTGTGCTATTTTTTTAACAAAAAGTTTTCCATCGTCAATGATCTCAAATGTAAAATTACCGTAAACTGGTTTCTTTTGAGGGCTGCATTGCAATAAATAAATAAATACATAAATAAATATGAGCTTTGTGGTTAACAAGGGTCACACCAACTGGAGCTTCACCTCTGTCATCTTTCCCTGTGGTTCTGAGATGCTCGGCTGCTTCTTCCTGCGTCCTCTGGGCAGTTTTACAAATGTTGTACTGAACCAGTTAAATGGGCTTTTTTCCAGGCTTCCAGGGCAAATCCAGTCTTACCGTCCAGATCAGCGGTCTTTAGGTTGGGTTAGAACAACCTGAGAGCTGTGATGCTTGTGAAAACCTCGCAGAAAATGTGAATTTGCCTTGTGAATTTGCCTTGTAACGCCGGTTTAGCAACAGCACCACTACCCTTGAAGTTGTTATCTTTGAAAGGATGTTTCCTTGCATTTTACATGAAGCCATTAAACCTGTGTGTGGTGAAACTTTGAGGGACAGTTTTAATTATTCAGAACACAGAATCAACACGCCCTGAAAGAGTTAAAAACACATCCTCTGAGTTTCGTCCTGCATATTTTAACACATGGCGCAGCGCATATTTCACATCCGCAACTGTGTCGTCTGTCGAGCCCGCGCCCGGCCCGAATCTCCAGAAGTGTGTTATTCATTCAGTAAATGCAGAGGAATCTCGCCCACCAGGGCATTCTGTTGGCACGGTGCAGTGACAGCAGGAGCCTCTCGATGTAAATCACCGGTGCAGTGTTTACAGCACACTGCTGCATGCGAGCACAAGGTCAAACGGGACATTTCAGGCTCAAAAAGAGTTTTATCTTTAAGATACAGACAAGTGCATTTCACTATAAGCTGGATCTTAACATTGCAGTACCAATATTTTACATGTATTAAGAAAACCTGCTGAATCCGGCCAATTTTGTGATAAATAAAGTGGGCTGTGAGTTCTTTCTCGGGGAGTGCTGGGTCCCAGCTTGTTCTGGGGGCATGTGACAGGCTCCTGCCGCGAGGCCGGTCGCCGACAGGGGGCGCTGCACCCCAGAAACTCACCAGTGACAGACGGACAGGAGGTGGTGGGACGAGAGGAAGAAGTGAGGCT
>CAAE01014924.1:0-16195 GCA_000180735.1 Tetraodon nigroviridis
TTAAATTTAAACGGTATAAAAAGGAAAAAAATCGAGTCCGTTGGTTGTGACAGTCCTTTGTTCTGGTTCCGGTTCTGCTTGTTCTACTTCCGGTTCTTGGGTCCGCTCGAAGTTTCAGGCTTGCCGCCTCTGCGATGAGCGCATGTGGCCGACAGGGGGAGCTGCAGCCACAGCAGAGTCTCCGCCCTGAAGAGGCTCGCCGATCAGTTAAAGATTAAAAGTACAAAAAAAGAGGAAACGTTTCACGTGTTAGACTGAAGCTGTTATTCCATCTGCTCCCATGGTTTATGAGAAAATATATTATTTATTCCTCACCGTTTTCTTATTTATTTTGAAATAAACAGTACATTTTGGTTGCTCTGCAGACAGAGGCAACCACGTGGAAAGAACACTGCTCACACACAGGAGGATTTCTTCAACATCGGTCTTTATTTGAGGTAAGAAAGAGGTTGAGATGGAGCCACTTCTCAGCCGAACTGATCGATGGAGTTTTGGGAAATTCAGGCGTGGATTTGAAAAGCCCTTAGTTGTTGGGATCCTGACAAACTATGGAAAGAAAAAAAAAGTGCTGGGGGAAAATAAAAGATCACATCACTGGGCAGTTGGCTGTTAGAGACAACCACAAAAACACTTCCTCCATCAGAAAAAATACAAAAAACAAACGATAGAAAACCGAAAGCTCAGCAGCGATGCTCCCTTTCTTCATCCAGTAAAAAAGAGACACAAAACAGTCTTCTCAGATCTCCGTCTGATCCAAGACAGGAACGAAACCTCTGACAAGCGGTCGATTCTGCTCCCTGGATGGAACCAGGCCAGTGGCGCTAGCTGCAGCCAGCTAGCACTGACCTGCTCGGGCAGGTGCTGTAATGCGTGGAGCTACATGAGGGTAACGGTGTGGTTGTGTACAGCGCAGGAGGTCCTCCGTGTCCTCGTGGGGACGTCAGAAAGACGTCACACAGGACATCTCGTCGGCCAGCTCGTCCTCGTCGCGGCCCGTCCTGATGGGCTCCTCGTCGCTGTAGAGCCCAGCGGGGTCAGCGGCGGCGTTGGCCAGCAAACCGTGGCTTCCGCTGCTAAGTAGGTCGTTTGCAGCCGATTCCATCTCGTCCACCGTCATGTGACACGCGTCCGCGATCTCTCGCTTCGCAAACGCCACAAATTTGGGGTCCCGGGCGTACAGACCGAGGCCCTCGGAGATCAGGACCTGCAGGGGGAGGACAGAGCGTTTAGCTGGAGCCCCGTTATCGCCGCTAATCAGTCGACGTACCGCTTCCACCAGGCTGTCCGCTGAGCCTCGCTTGTCTGTCAGCTGAGCGCCGAGCTGGGAGGGAACCCGGAGCGTGGTGTACGCTCTGTAGGGGGGAGGAGCTACAGCACAACCACAGCCATCAGATAGCGCCCAGCTTTGAGGACACGCTAACAACCTTTTCTGATCTATAATACCTGAGGAGCCTGCAGGGCCACCATACCAGGCTGGTCTGGGTGCTGCTGCTGTGAAGCTAACGCCTGCAGGGGAGAAGACACGGTCAGTCTGACGGTCGGGTGGTCAGTCCGCCGGTCTGACGGTCGGGCAGTCAGTCAGTCGGTCTCTCAGTCGGTCATCCATCCTTCCATTCAATAATCATCTGTCTATTCATCTTTCCATCAGTCTCTCCATCCATCCACGCATCCATCCATCCACTCATCCATCCACCCATGCACCCTTCCACCATCTGTCCACCCATCCATCAACCTATCTATCCACCATCTCTACAGTATCTCCTCTGCTCAGGTCTCCATGGTAACCATGGTCTGGAGCACCTGAGGGTGAACCTGGGGGCTCTCAGGGACCAGGTGAGGTTACCTCTTTCAGCAACTCCCTTCTTGCCCTCCGCTCCTCCTCTTGCCCAGGACGGGCTTCCCTCCTCCTCCTCCACCAGGATGAGGGGCGCGTAAAGGAGGCGACCGCGGCGTGGGCAGGGGTTGGCCCAGGGCGTCGAGGACGGCGCAGCGGAGTGAGCGGCCGAGTGGCGGCTGTCGTAGCTGTTCACCATCTGCGGGCGAAGAGTGGAAGAGAGACGGAGGGAGGGCTGGTTGAGTCGAAGGTGAGGTGGGCGGAGCTACGTCTTTTACCTGTGGGCGAGCGCGGCGAGGTGGCGAGGTGGGGTGGTACGTCCCGGGCATTGGCAGGTCGTCGCTACTGCCCTGCCTCCTGAGACACTGGATGTTAAAAGATGGCTTCCGACCTGGCGGGTGAGAAGGGGAACGTGGTCCCTGAGCTACGTTTACACTAGCAGCGTCCTGAAGGGGGAACGTCCTACCGGTGGGGGTGGCGGGAAGCAGTCGTCTGCGCGTGGTCCTTCTGCCCTCGCTGTAGCCGTTGCTGTAGCTGCTGTGCGAGTACGGGAGCCCCTCGTACTGGTCTCGGTACAGCGGGGGCTCATCGGGGTAGTGTCTAAGGTGGCACGTCAACACAGTTTAGCACACTGTCAGACACGAGTGAGCTAACGCTAACATGGAATTACCCAGAAAGGTAACTGGGTTTAGATCTTGATGAATGAATATCTAGAAGAGCTTGTCAGCTGGTCCAACTAGAGATGGATGATAAAGCTTCAAATGATGTTTGGCCACACCTTTTGGAGGGGACATGTTAGCATGCTAAGTTTCAGACCCCCTAACCCCCCTAACCAATCAAGCTGACAACCCCTTTTCATTTGGCTTTTAGAGAAACTGTTGTGACGGCTCTGAGGGCCGGTTTAAATAGGTCATCGGGCCACATGTGGCCCCCAGGCCTCAGTTTGCCCACCTCTGGCGATGACTAAAACAGGAAGTTCCATGTTGAAACGGCGACTGTGCGACATCAGCACCGAGCTGACGGGTCTGACCACAGGAACGACCGCCTGATTTGTTGTTCTTTGCTGTGGAGAGCTCAGGAGGTCAGAGGTCAGGTACCTGTCTCTGGAAGCGATGCTGTCGTTGTCCTCCTCTCTGCTGTAGCAGCTCTGGTCTCCGTACGCTTCCACGTCTCCTTTTCTCCAGTACCTGTCCCTGGAGTCCCTCCTGCTGGAAACAAAATAACCTCGTTTCTATGGCAACATAACGTACTGTCGGTGATGGTGTCTGAAAGCAGAGCGGCTCAGATTTAGCTAGCCCTCGCCGGTTTTACCGTCCGTGTTTGTAGTACGACGCCCTCTGGTGGCTGTAGTCCAGCGCTCCGTTCCTTCCTGACGGACGCCGGGAATGGTGATGGTTGAGGGACGTCCTCTTGTTGTCGTGGCGAAAGTGGTCCTCGTGGTCACTGCCGTTGGGCATTTTGGTAAGAGTGGCCACCCGATGGACCGCCGCCCCGTTAGAGGGCGGACCATCCCCCAACAACCCACCAGAACCACTCGAAAAAATGTCGTTCCTGACAGAGGGAAAAATGATCCAACCACCCGCCCGCCCATCCATCCATCCATCTAATCAACCATCCATCCATCTAATCAATCATCCATCCATCCATCTAATCCACCATCCATCCATCTAATCAATCATCCATCCATCTAATCCACCATCCATCCATCCACCCATCGATCATCCATCCATCCACACGTCCAATCACCCATCCATCCATTTACCCTTATATCCATCCATTTATCCACGCTCACTTCCATTTATTGAATTGTCCAATCACCCATCCATCCATCCATCCATCCATCTCCCTTCCTACAATACATTCATCTATTCATGCATCCATCTTTCCAGCCATCCATCCATTTACCCTCACATCCATCTATCATCCATTTATTCACTCTCCTATCCATAATCTATTCATCCATCCATCCATCCATCCATCACGATCCAATTACCCTCCCATCCATCAACCAATAAATCCATCCATCCACATATTCACCCTCCCATCCTTTCATCCGCCTGCCCACCCACCTGTGGGCGTGGTCAGAGTGGAGCCTTGTCTGTCTTTCTCTGGTCCAAAATCATTTTCACTCTGTGGAGGAGGAGGAGCGATCAGCATCATCACCACCATCACCAGTAATCACCAGTAATCACCAGTAATCACCAGTAAGGCTTCTACTCGCGGTTTCAGGACGGCCAGCGTCAGACCACACACACACACACACGCACACACACATACACTCGACCGTCACCTTGTAGACGCTGTTCTCCTCCAGCTCCTCCTCCTCCTCCTCCTCCATCATCACCTCCTCCTCGTCCTCCTCTAGGTCCTCGTTCAGAGCCAGACGCATTTCGGGACCCAGATCCTGCAGGGTCTTCAGCCCAGCCTTGCATAACTGCACACACACACACACACACACACACACACCCACACACACACGTACAGATGAGACACAGACAGACAGACAGACAGGCAAGCAGGCAGACAGGCAGACAGACAAGCAGGCAGACAGGCAGACCTGTACAGCGGATGGGTTTGTGTCATCCGTCTCTCCTGCAAAGTTTCCTTTCTCCTTCCTCTTCCTGAACTTCCTGAAGTAATCCTGAATGAGGAACGTCGCGTAGAACTTCCCCACGGTCACTTCCTCCTCTAAGAGACGGACGGATGGACGGACAGACAGGAGTCAGGGCCGTTGCCAGCCGGACCAGCCTACAACACTGTCTCATGCGGTCCACGTTGCTTTGGTGGTCGTTAGCATCAGAATTAGCGTCTTGTTTCTTAGCACATCTATGACATCGGTTGAAGTTTTAGCACGTCGTCTTCTACTATGGATATTGTAGGTGCAGCTTCAACCGTCGCTACCGTTGTCCTAGTTTGGTCGGTACCTTTGTGGGGCGGAATCACTTCATCTAGCAGTTTTGGCTTCATCCTCTTCCAGATTTTCTTGATAATTGCCCTCAGCTCTTCGTTCTCCTGTTCGGGGATACCTAGCAAGAGGCCAGAGTGGGCGGAGCTTTACGATTTCTACTCTCAACAGATCCATGGCGTGCTCATCGTCACCACCTGACGTCCTCGTCACGTACCCTCGGTTTTAATCTTGAGGGCGGTGCGAACCAGCGCGAAGAGAGTGGCGTTGAAGGTGACCATGCCGTCACTGTTCAGAGGCATGTTCATGGCCACCAAACGCTGGAAGAGACCAAGACCGCCCAGTAAAAAAAACGCCCAGACCAAGACCGCTACTTCCTCTTACAGCGGGGGTGGGCAATTGATTAGCCCGGATAGTGTAGCTCCAACAGATGTTTTATTTCACCTTCTTCAGAGGACATGCTAGAACGCTAGGTGATCGGGGGGGGTCTGAACTTTTTCCAATCAAGTAAGGCTCTGTGGGCCACAATATATAATTCATTGGGCCACGTGTGGCCCCCGGGCCTCGGTTTGCCCACCTCTGGTTTAAGAATGTATTAATTTCGGGATTTTTAAAATTTTCCAAGGTTGTTTCTGCACATTTAAACCTGACAGGGATAAAGCTGGGTGGCGTATTTTACCTTACAGGCCACTCTGTGAGGACAGAGCTTTCCGAAACCCAGAGGAGGCTGAATCCTCCTGAGGAGGGCCACAACGTCCAGGTGTTTAATACGACCTCTGGGAGAAGAAGGAGAAGAGGGGATGATGACAGTTGCTTATCACTGACTGGCCGCAGTGCTCCGATCTGGTAAACTGTAAAACACGACAGGAAGAACTCCGGACATACTTGGCTTCCGGATCATATTCAGACCAGATCCTCTTAAACTCGTCCAGGCGGTGCGGGCCCAGAATCGACCAATCACGTGTCAGATAGTCAAAGTTGTCCATGATGACAGCGACAAACAGGTTAATAATCTGAAGAGGAAGGAAAGTCAGTGTGTGGTGCCTCTGTGCGTGCGTGTGTGTGTGTGTGCGCGTGTGTGTGTGTGTGTGTGTGTGTGTGTGTGTGTGTTTTCTGACCAAAAATGCACACAGCATGAAGAAGCTGATGAAATAAACGATGGCGAAGTTGCTGCCGCAGCTAAACTCCTCCCCTGGTTCATAGTCCGACTCTGGGTCGCATCGTTTCCCCGGGAGACTGGCCAACATGATCTCCTGCCACGCCTCCCCTGTGGCACACCTGTAACCAACGGCAACGCAAGCCAGCAGAACCACGTGACGAGGTGAGGACCACGCACGCTGGCCAAGCTAACGTCAGGAGGTAATAAAGAAGCACCCGACAGGAAGAACTGACCTGAAGAGGAGGAGAACGGCCTGGGGGAAGGTCTGGAAGTTGTTGTTTCGGTTGATCTGAGTGTAATCCTGCATTGCGATCTTTCCAAAGGTCTAACAAACACAGGCGAACTAGCTTAGTGATGCTTCCCTGTTTGTTGTCTTGGTAACCACCAGTGATGGATGACGCATGATATATGAAGCTATCGTGGCTGTGCGCCGCAAACCTGACTTAAGTCCTGATGTAAGACAGGTTTAATTGAACGACTGTTCAAGCCTAAAGACTCCGGTTGTAGGTCCGTTTGTGGTTTTCTACCTGCATCCCGATGACGGCGTAGATGAAGAAAATCATGGCAATGAGCAGAGCGACATACGGCAGAGCCTGAGGGAGGAGAGGAGGAGGAGTGGGTGTGCACGGCATGTTTGACACAGCTTTGTTGGCCCCTCCCACCTCCACCACCAACCTGCAAGGATTTGATGAAGGTCCACAACAGCGTCCGGATCCCCTCCCCTTTGCTCAGCAGCTTGACCAATCGCATCACTCGAAACAGGCGGAAGAAGGTAATGGAGACGCGGGAGCTGTCCTCCCCACTCTGACGGACGGATGGACAGACAGGTGTCAGAGCTCCAGCTTGGGTGAACTCTCCAAAAACGCGACGCTACTCACGCTGAACTCTGTGACCACGATGTCCACGACGCTGCCCACCACGATCAGAGCATCAAAGGAGTTCCAGGCGTCCACGAAGTAATGCTGCCAGAGAAGAGCCCCCCTCAGTGTGTGTGTGTGTGTGTGTGTGTGTGTGTGTGTGTGTGTGTGAGGGCTGTGGAAGCCGTTCGGCGCTCACCCTGGGCCTGAGCGCCAGCAGCTTCAGCAGCATCTCCACGGTGAAGAGGCCGGTGAACACCATGTTGAGGATGTCCATGACGTGGCTGAAGGTTTTGGACTGTTCGTAGTGCTGCGGCAGACAAAACCACCACTGTTGCGGTCATTTAGCTGCTTTTGTGCGCTTTTTTCCGCGTCCTTCCGGTTTACCTGGATGGCCAGAGTGACGGTGTTGAGCAGGATGAGCACGAACATGACGTACTCGAACCCAGTGGAGTTGATGATGGCCCAGAACTTGTACTGGACCGGGTTCTTTGGGATGTACAGTTTCAGCGGCTGTGCTTTCAGAGCGTACTCCACACACTGACGCTACACACACACACACACACACATGTGCGTGTTAATCCCTGTGTGCTCTAATACCACTGAGGAAGAGGAGGAGACCGTGGTCAGGTGTTCTCGGGTGTTTACCTGGTTCTTGTCCAGCTCACAGTTCTTGTACTCCTGTTCTCCCTGCTCTCTGAACGTGATGATGACGAAACCCACAAAGATGTTCATCATGAAGAAGGCGATGATGATGATGTAGACGATGAAGAAGATGGAGATCTCCACCCGGTAGTTGTAGATGGGGCCGGAATTCTCTCCGTTAGCGTCGATGGCTTTGTACAGCAGACTGGAAAGAGAAGCCTTCAGTGTGTGTGTGTGTGTGTGTGTGTGTGTGTGTGTGTGTGTGTGTGTGTGTGTCTTCCAGAGGCCCCACGGGAAGGTGTGGGGTGTGTGGTGAAGACTCACGCTGGCCACCCTTCAAAGGTGGAGACGGTGAAGAGCGCCATCATCCCCATCAACACATTATCGAAGTTAAAGTCACTGTTGTGCCAAATCCTCTCTCTGACCATTGGGTGGCTGACATCTCCGTCTTTATACACCACGAAGGTTCCCCTGAACACACACACACACACACACACCGATATCACATCACAGGGAGAACAAAGCTGTGGCGAAAGCTTTGAAGCTTGAGCCTCACTTGCACTGCTCTGGGGTGTGTTTGGCCTCGTCTGTGCAGCGATAGAATTTCCCCTGAAAGAAGAGTGAGAAAAGACCTTCTGTTAAACTGTCCTCCTGTCGTTTCTTCAGACGTCCAAGAGGTCACGACGGGGTCGGTTCGACAGAGGGTTGGATTCTGGCTGCATGAAGAAGGTTGAGGGTAGACCACAGGAGCCCAAACTGAGGCCCGGGGGCCACATGTGGCCCGACGAGCTACTTAACCCGGCCCACAGAGCCTTCACAATCATTGATTGACTGGTTAAAAAATGTTCAGACCCCCCCTTCAGCTAGCATGCTAACATGTCCTCTCAAGAAGGTGGGGCCAAACATCGTTTGGAGCTTCATCTTTGATCTCTTGTTGGACCCATTTAAAGACTCTTCTAAATATTTTCTCTCTAAAGCAGCATTTTAGCCAACCTCTGATGCTCAGGTGGGAGGTTAGCTTCCTGTACCACCTGACCGGCCCCTTTATCAAGATCTAAAACGGAACGTGGACCCTTAGAGCACACAACTGTCCACCCCTGGTGTGGTCAGATCAAGTCATGGATTTATGGTCATTACAAAAGAAAAGATTCCGTTCAGGACAACAAAGCTTCTTCTTCACTGTCACCTTGAAAAGCTGGACTCCGATGCAGGCGAACATGAACTGCAGCAGAGTCGTGACAATCATGATGTTTCCGATGGTCCTGATGGCCACAAACACACACTGGACCACGTGCTGGAACACACGATGGAGAGTCACAAAGAGCCCAGTTTAGAGGAACCTAAACCCAGGGCCAGGTTGACCTTTGGGTGGATGGCTGGAGGTCAAAAGTCAAAAGAAGGCTGCACCTTCAGTCCTTTAGCTCGGTTGATGGCTCTCAAAGGTCTGAGCACACGGAGGACTCTCAGGATCTTCACCACGGAGATGGCACTGGAGCTGCAAGGACACGCGTGAATCAGCAGGAGCGGCGCCGGCTTGTCCTGGCCCCTGGGGGTCAAACGGTGACGCATCCTGGCAAAATCATCTGATGTTTGTTACTGACTGGAGGAAGAAGGAGACCAGCGAGACGCTGACCACCAGCAGATCCAGGAGGTTGAACCAGTTCCTGCAGAAGGAGCCCTGGTGGAGGAACGCCCCGTGGACCGTCATCTGAAACAACACAGGCCGTCCATGTGACCTCGGCGGGGGAGGGAGGGCGGCGCCCTGGACGTTCCACCGGAGGGGACCTCACCTTTAACAGAATCTCCACGGTGAAAATGGAGGTGAAGGCGTAGTCCGCGTACCCCAAAATCTGCACAAACACAAGCAGAAGAGCAGCAAACGCTGGGCGTGCTAATGGTTGCGCGTCTGCAGGTGGCTCAGGGAGGCTCCTGCAACGTTGTGGTGAGGAACCACGAAGGTCTCAGCGTCCAACGAGGAGAAGAAACGAATAAACCAGAGGGTTATGCAACTGCTTCAGGCTGGAAAAACATAGCCGCTTGTTAAAGAACACATTTGCTTTGGTAAAGATGCTGTGACAGTAGCTAACATCTGTGTGTGTGTGTGTGTGTGTGTGTGTGTGTGTGTGTGTGTGTGTGTGTGTGTGTGTGTGTTATATTGTTAGAATGTTGATTGTATGTTAGATGGACGGTTCCTCATCTGGCGCTAATTGCTATTTCTTGCACGCAGACAGCTGGTACCAAGTGTGTGTGTGTGTGTGTGTGTGTGTCTCTAACATGCATGAGGGTTAGCTCTGATTGACTAGTTGTGAACCTCACCTCCTGGACCTCAGAACTTTAGCATTAAACTTCAGAGTGAGGGAAAGACAAGAAAAATATAACAGAAGTTTTGTGTGTGTGTACGTGTGTGTGTGTGTGTGTGTGTGTGTGTGTGTGTGTGTGTGTGTGTGTTGCATCTCAGGATCAGATGGTAAAACTGGTGATTTTCCTCTTCTGTCCGTGTGACTCGGTGTGTTTCCTTCTTTAACCCGGTTAGTCATTGACCCACTTCTGCCGAGTAATCTGCTTAAGCTCCGCCCCCCTGGTTCAGACCACAGGGACGAGCCAATGACATCACTACCGATAAAGGAACGATAGAACCGCGTTTGCACTCTTTTTGATGTGCCTAGCCTGCTTTCGGGCGGTGCGTTTAAATGCATCCGTTTTATTCGCTGCTTCCTGCTGTTTTATCTCTTTTTTTCTACTTTTGTTGCAGACTCAGTCTCAGCCTGGACCAGCTGCTGCGCTAATGCTCTGCCTCTGAATTCAACCTCAGGTCAGCACAAATACGACCACTCGGCTGCTAGCTGCTAGCTCAACGTTGTTTGAGCTCCCACTCCAGAGGCAGGCAAACTGCGGCCCGGGGGCCATATGTGGCCAGATGAAGTACCTCATCGGGCCCACAGATTCCTGCGCCACCTGGCCAGCCCATTCATGAAGATCTAAAACCCAACAGGGCCCTTCAGGCTAAATGATTACCCACCGCTGTTTTAACCTCAAAGAATAAAAAAAACCCCAAAACTCAGGCCCGGACAGGCGGACTCACGGTGTTCCGGAAGGAGTGCGCTCGGATGGGGTCCTCGGCGGCCAGCGAGCAGCTGCTGAGGATGATGAAGACCAGGATGAGGTTGGTGAAGATGTGGTGGTGGATCAGAGTGTGACAGGCCACGCGGACGCTAGCGACACACAGAGATTCGTTCGGATTCCTGCCAACCGAAACCAAGGCGAGGGATTGGCTTCCGTCGGACTCACGGGTTGGTCTTGCTCAGGCAGAAAAAGGCGCTGCCCTCCGGGATGGGGAGAACCTTCTCTTTGGGAGGCGCCAGGTCGGCCATCTTTAACTGGACTCCTCCGTCTAGCAGCCCAAAAGAGGGAGAAGAGATTCTGCTGGAAGGAGCAGGAGGAGGGAGGACAGGAGGCGAGTGATGACTGACCGTCTCTCTCCTTCGTGAAGCTCCTCTTCCTCCTCCTCATACTCGGTGTCTTCATCCATGTCCACCTGCGCAGAGACGCTAACACTGTACGATTATCGCAACGAAACCGCGAAACAATACGATGTATGTTTTATGTCTTTTTTCACTCCTTTTTCCCTGTCTTTTCACCTTCACTTCCTCCTCTCCCTCAGCTCCTTCCTCCTCTGCCTCCTTCTGTCTTCTCACTGGGAGCCCAAGAAGAAAGGGCGTGTCAGCCGCCCCCCCTCCGCCCCCGCCTTTTCTGGCGTTTTTCTTCCTTTTATTCGTCCGTTATTTTTTTTTTGTTTTTGTTGTTTTTCTCCCCGCCGGGTTGTTTGTCGCCATTGGCGAAGAAGACGGTTTTTGAGGGTGTGTGTCGCACGTTGACTAAAATCGGTGTGTGTGTGTGTGTTGATGTGTGTGTGTGTGTGTGTGTGCTCCCCATATGCAGATGAAGGATATCAGTTACCACAGATGAAGAGGATGACGAAGTACACACAGACGATCATTTCCGGGAGAAAACGGGACCGCCGTACGCCATAATACCATCGTACATGACCCACGTTCCAGTCCTCACCAGTCAGGATCTACACACACACACACACACACACACACACACACACACACCAATGGCAGCAGGTAAATATGCTGGTTTTTGTGGCAGAACTGTACGTACGCTGGCCCAAATGTCACCTCAGGTCGACATCCGAGTCATTAGCGTTAGCATCGGCGCAGCGAAAATGCTTACAAATTAACCAAATAACGAGTGAAAAAAAAGGAGGGATTAAAAAGTCAACGAGTATCCCAGAAGAAAAGAAATACATGCATCTGTTTTCACAAAAGTGTTTTGACTCACGTGATAAAAACAGAACACAGAGATGTTTGTTCTGCTGGTCACTGACAGAAGATCTAAGGAATCCCGTTCATTTCATCTAGACTCCGCCTTTCCCAATAAAGTGGTCTGTAGGTGCTTTACAGAGGCAGAAACCCAGGGCCGGAACCCCCAGGTGAGCACAGGGGCAGGGAATAACTCCCTTTAACAGGAAGAAACCTTGAGCAGGACCCGGCTTGTTGAGCTTCATCACGTTTTACTTTGATTTGGGTTTAAAAGACACGGGGAGACAGTCCTGTCCTCAGGGTCACATCGATGGTATCCCCCGGTAGGGTGCAAAGTTAGGACGGTGTGTGTGTGTGTGTGTGTGTGCAGGCCGGACAAAAGTATCTTAACAATTCAGAAAAAGAAAAAAGATCACCCAAAAAACCAGAAAAAATTACCACAAAATAAAACAAACCAAAAAAAAACCCTTTCTTTTTTTCAAGAAAAGACGTCCTCTGGCTGGTCCGAACGCCGGAGGACAGAAGGACGGAGACGGAGACGCGTGTGCTGTTACCTGGAAGCAGGTGAGCAGCGCCTGCGGGAAGGAGTCGAAGGTGCTGCGTTTGGTCTGCGTCTCGTCGAAGTTGAACTTCCCGCCGAACAGCTGCATGCCGAGCAGGGCGAAGATGATGAGGAAGAGGAAGAGCAGCAGCAGGAGGGAGGCGATGGACTTCATGGAGTTCAGCAGCGACGCCACCAGACCGGACAAGGCCGTCCAGTGTCTGCGTGGAGACAACCGCGTCAGGGCGGGGGGAGGAGCTACGGCGGGAGCAGGGGGGGGAGGAGCCATTACCGCGTCACCCTGAAGATCCGGAGCAGACGGACGCAGCGCAGCACGGAGATCCCCAGCGGGGGCATGATCTCCATCTCCACCAGGATGGTCTCCACGATCCCTCCGCACACCACGAAACAGTCGAAGCGGTTGAAGAACGCCACGAAGTAGTGAGCCAGGCCCAGGCTGTACATCTTCAGCAGCATCTCCACCGTGAAGAGGGACAGCAGCACCTTGTTGGCGATGTCTGCAACGCACAACACCCCTGCTAGTCACCGGGTGATACCCCTGTACATCCGCTAGCAGTCGCTTCTTTAGCGTGTTTTCTGGACCCTAAGTCCCTTTATTTTTGTTGATGGTTTGGCTGGTTATTTCAGAGCGACAGGACCAAGGAGCGACTATTAGCTACAGACAACTACCACTACGTGCTACTCCTGTACCACTGAAACTCATTTAAAATATTAACTGAACACAAATGCCCCCAAAAGAAAATCTTCGCCGAGGATGAAGAGTTCACTGGATTCAGTGATGAGGAATGAGACGCAGATTTTGCTAAACTTGCTAACCAGTAGCTCGCTTGTTGGAGTCGCGCGCTTTTTCTGCTAATTCTGCCTTTTCAGCCTCCCACGTAGGTTTTTTAAGGTTTTGTGTGGCTGAATAACTGCTCACGTTGCTCATTTGTTTGGTACTTTGAGGTGCACGTTGACAAAGTCCGCTCCCGGTCCTGGATTTTGTCAACATGCGGTCGGAAAAATACGGAACGTTCAGGTTTGTGGTCACAGGTTGGATGGAGCTCCTAGCTTGTTCTCATTATGGTTTTCCTTTTTCTTGGTGATCCTTCTCTAGACAGGGGTGGTGACCCGGACCCGCGGGGGCCCGTGTTGCTACCTTGGACCTGCGTCAGCCACAGCGGTTGGTTGTAGTGTTCGGAGGCGCTGAGGGAGGTGTTGAGGAACACCAGCAGCAGAACCACCCAGTAGAACGTTGTGGATTTCACGGCCGTGCGACAGTTGCGGCGGCAAACGCGGTTCCAGCGGCGCAGCGTGCGACTGTAGCGAAGGAGGAGGAGGAGGAGGAGGAGGAGGAGGAGGGTGAGACTGGAAGAACCTGGCAGTCCTTGAAAATAACGACGGTCCGTGAACTCACCAGCAGCTGATCTTCATCACCCGTGACCTGAAATGAGCATGTAGCTGAAAAACCTCGCAGGCAACTAAACATCTGCATACTTAGTAGTGTGTGTGTGTGTGTGTGTGTGTGTGTGTGTGTGTTACCAGCAGGCTTGGCAGCAGTTGGTGTGCTCTTCGTCGATGTTCACCGTGTTTTCAGACGCTGTTTCGCTAGCAGGAAGACTCGCTAAAACACACAAATTCCAACCTTAGCTTCAAGACCTCGTTCTGTCTTCACAACTGTCCTCATAAGTGCACCAAACACTCAGACAGCCGCACCACCGGACACACCGACTGTACCAAAGCTTCAGGTTTACTAACCCGGTGATCAATCAGAGTCGCAGAACCGGCCCAGAGACCCAGATGCTATCCTAATCTTTACTTTCTACATTTAGACTGAATGAAGAACACACACACACACACACACACACACACACACACACACACACAAGGAGTAAATGACAGATTAAAAAGAGCCTTTCACCGTGAGTTTCGTTGGAGTGACTGAACCATCCGAACTTTCCTTTCTTCTTATCTGACAGATCGCCCAGCGACGGACCTGACAGGCAGACAGGCAGGCGGACAGACAGGCAGGCAGGCAGGCAGGCAGACGAGTCAGGCAGGGAGGCAGACGGGAAGACGGGCAGCCAAAGAAACAGGCAGACAAACTATTCAGTTCGGTTGAGTGGAAGTCCCAAGTCTTACCTTTGGGCGGACTCAGGAGCCCCAGTTCCACTTAAAAAACAGTCACATGACTCTTGGTTTCTCAGTAACAAGCGGGTCAAACCTCCAGCCGGGCTGGTGTGGATGCACGGGTGCTGGTCTTACGTGGGTTGCCGTCCTCGTCCAGGTCGTCCATGTCCTCGGCCTGCGTGATCCAGTCCATGTACCCGCACAGGTCCTCCTCCATCTGCTGCTTCTCCCGGAGCTTCTGGAAGTCTCCGCGCGCTTTGGCCTTCTCCCTCTCTTTGCTGAACTCTCTGCAACGTTCGCACGGCCTGGGTTAAACTAGGCCCGTCTCACAGCCCTGGGGTCTCAACCTGTAGGTGGCGTGGCGAGGTCAAAGGTGAGACAGGACGCACCCGCTGAGGACACCCAGAACCAGGTTGAGAACGAAGAAAGATCCAAAAATCACCAGGCTGACGAAATAAACCCAGGGCAGTTCGAATCCTATAGCATCATTCATCTGCGCACACACACACACACACACACACACACACACACACACACACACAGGTGCAGGGTTGTGTTTGTGCTTTCAGAGGTAAACGGATCAGAAGGACGCCCCCTGCTGGTATATACCCAGTACAGCACGTCGGTCCAGCCCTCCATGGTGATGCACTGGAACACCGTCAACATGGCGAAGAAGAAGTTGTCGAAGTTGGTGATGCCTCCGTTGGGGCCGTCCCACCTCCCCCGACACTCCGAGCCGTTCACCACACACTGGCGGCCGTGACCGGCGAAGGCGCACGGCACCGGGTCGTCCTCCACGTAATTATCTGGAAACAGGAAACGAGCGGAATGGGCGCCAGCGGCAGCGGAATCCGGCGGCTCCACCGGGAACCTTCGCTCCTCTTCACATCTGGAGGACGGCGGCGCTACCTGTTGTTGTGTAGTAGCAGGTTTTGTGCATGCGTCCGATGAAGAGCTCCAGACCAATGATGGCGTAGATGATGATGACGAAGAGCACCAGCAAGGCGATGTGGAGCAGAGGGACCATGGCCTTCATGATGGAGTTCAGCACAATCTGCAGGCCTGGCAGATAAGTGACGATGCTAATCTATTAGCCAGCCCCTAACCCAGAGGTGGGCAAACTGAGGCCCGGGGGCCACATGCGGTCCAGTGATCTATTTAATCCGGCCCACACATTCCTCCAAAAGCTAAATAAAGAGGGTCGTCAGCTTGATTGGTTGGAAAAAGGTTCAGACCCCGCCTTCAGCTAGCATGCTAACATCTCCTCTCAAGAAAGTGGGGCCAAACATCATTTGGAGCTTCACCATTTTACAGGGTTAGGGTACCATGACCCATGACCCATGACCCTGGACCTAACCCCAACCATGAAAGCTAGTCTGACCCCTCACAAATGTCCTCACGTCCCAAAAATGTCTTCACTTTGATAGCAGAATGCAGTTTGTGGTTTTCAGTGTAAAGCAAGCACACACACACACACACACACACACACACACACACACACACACACACACACAGGACTCACTGGGAACTCCAGAGACCAGCCTGAGGGGCCTCAGGACCCTGAAGGCTCTCAGCGCTTTGACGTCCAAACCTCCAGGTTTTCCCGGCACGTGATGAGTCGTCGCCTGTTCCCCAGATTTATGGGTCATCGTTTCCAAGACAACGCTGAACAACCTGCATCAGAAGAGGAGGAAACGCTGAGCAGCAGCTTGTTGCCGTGGAAGGTGTGAAGTGAAGCAGCGAGCGCGCTCTTGGTCCACCTAGAGATAAACGATGAAGCTCCAAATGATGTTTGCTCC
>CAAE01014926.1:0-18609 GCA_000180735.1 Tetraodon nigroviridis
TGCTCCTTCTTCTTCTTCTACTTCTTCTACTGTTCCCTTTTCTTCTTCGCTTAATTAGTGACGTGACGCATTAAACTCGCCATGGCGTCTATCGCCACCTACTGGGCTGGAGTGTGCAGCTGTCTGCTGACGTGTACTTTAGTTTATAATTCGAATATATAGAGAAGGAATAGGAGAGAAAACCAAAACCAAATCTTACTTTCATGTCTAAACCTTTAAAAATAGCTTTTTGAAAATTAATCAACATTTTCATTCTATACTTTTTAAAGTAACATCATTTTGTCATTTCTCTCACATATCCCTTCTGGACCTGATGTATCCTAATTGTTGTCTTTTCCTTTCAGGCTCTTAGATACATCTTGGGATGATCCTGGACACATGATCAGTGATAGCAACTGTGATGCCCTTGAGACTGTAGGCCTGGCAGAGTGACTTCCCTGGAAAGCCCCGTCCCTCGACTTTCATCGGCAGGCATCTTGCGTGCCACCCCTGTCGGCGGTAATCCTCCACTAGCTCTGCATACTTCTCCCTCTTTCTCCCATCGGCTTCCCCCATTTTCTCCTCCCAGGGCACAGTCAGCTCCAATAAGAGGACTTGATTGGATGACTCAGAGTGCAGGACAATGTCTGGTCTCAGACTAGCTTCCAAGATGTTTTCAGGAAAGTTCAGTTGCTTCCCCGGGTCCGCCCTTAGCTGCTCTTCGATTCCAGCCCTCACTTCCAGATGGACCCGATCCCGCCTTTCCTCGCCCTTGAGCCTGCTGAGATGGGTAGTTGGTATGGTTCCCAGGCCTGCCCGACCATGGGTCCCACAAGGTCGTTGTGGAACAGCCGTGCTTCCTCCTTGGTCCACTGCTTCCTGTGCCCTCCACCTTCTACCACCTCACCTCGATGCCAGCTGCTATATTCAGTCATTACTTGTCCTACATTTTCAGTAACCTTGCACACATCTTTTTTTTCCCATTTGTTGATCATGCCTGCCTTTCAAATCTGCATCCCATTGCTTTTGCCTTAACTTTCTCACCAATCAATGATTTCAGTCCAGATTTTCTAACTGGAACTTTGAGCATATCTTCCTCATGTTATTTTAATGCTCTTATAAAATAAGCCTTATCTCTTTTCTCATTTTCCTTGACCCCTGTATGACCCGTTACCCAACAAAATGCCATTAATTCCAAGTCTCTTATTTATATCAGTAATATTTTATCCTCTGTTTCTTTTTTTAAACCAAACATGTTTTGCTCTCACCTTTTCAACCCACTGTAAAATTTAAAGTGTAAATAAAGGTGAATGGCTGTTATTGATAAATTATCAGTATTCACATTCATATTCTAAATTCTTAAATTGGACAAGTTTAAAGCCAAAATAAATTTGCATTTTGTGTTTTGTTGAATATAAAATAGGGAAAAGGGATTTCTTTATTTCAGGGGTGTTTTTGAGATGTGTCATGATTGCAAAAATACTGTTTATCTCTTTATTTTTCCTATGTAAAAATGTAACATGTAATAAATCATGTCCATGATTAATTTTTTTAATTAATTCAGAAAATAACAAAACAAAACAAACAAACAAACAAAAAAAACAGAAGTCAATTAATGTTGTGCTAATGGTACCTAGCTAACCTACCAACTAGCTAACCAGGGGGTCGGCAACCCGCGGCTACCAGAGCCGCATGCGGCTCTTTAGCGCCGCCCTAGCGGCTCCCTGGAGCTTTTTCAAAAATGTTTGAAAATGGAAAAAAGATGGGGGAGGGAAATATATTTTTTGTTTCTAATGTGGTTTCGGTCGGAGGACCAACATGACACAAACATTCTTAACGTTTCCCAATGCAGTAAAAATGTGCAGAACAAATTTTAAATTTCAACATTTCTGTCAACGAAGACTTTGCGCCATCTGCTGTTTGATCTCTGTAAATGCAGGCTGCGTTTGATTGCGCTCTGTAGATAAGGGGCACGTGATGCACGTTCCATTTTATTGTTTTTTTCGAATCCTCAAAATAAAAATGACGTCAAAAATCGGAATTAATTAATTTCATCAAAGCAATGAAACATAATTCATTAATGTTGTAATGAGCTTAAACTTGAGGCGGCGTCGTACAACAGAGTAGTCACGTGGTGCGTCATTCAGGATGCACTGCAGGAAAAATAAACATTTCATCATGAAAGCCCATGATGTATTTGTAGCCAACTTAGTCATTTTGCTAGTAGGCTAATATAGCTATTATGGACACATACAGCACGTGTTGCCTTCATTATAGGCTGATAAAAGGCTTTTAATCTTTTGCGGCTCCAGACACATTTGTTTTTTGGTTTTTTGGCTCGTTCAACATTTTGGGCTGCCGAGCCCTGAGCTAGCCTCTTACTGTTTCCGTTTCATGCAAATGCTACGTTTAGCTGTGGCCAGCAGATGTCGCCATATTTATTTGCGTCAAATGCTTCAAAAGACTCATAGTTTCAACACAAATTCTTCAGATTGATTTAGTGTTTCCGTTTTTGTCATCACTTCACAAAAGCCTGTCACCATCTTTTTAAAATTGTCGTCTATGGGTTTTTGGGGTTTTTTTTGTTTTTTTTTTTGCTGACTGGTATTAATAAATGGTGGGAGGTCAGGGCCCCAAGTCTGTAGCAGCCTGGTTCCCTGAAGTGGGTTGAGGGCCACTGAGGACCACGCATGACAGTGTGGGAGGAGTGGGGAGCTTTTAGCTACAAAGCTCTTGTCTACACATTCATGTCAGTTCACCAGCTGGCCCCCAGACACTTGTCCAAGCTTCTCCACATCTCGGCTACATAGAGGGGCCCCGGGGTTTTTCAAAAGTGCCAAATAATAATGTTTTTGTCTCTGATGTCACCAGGAAGTTAGCACACAAACCAGCCTGACCTCTGGCGATCCTCTGCAGGCTGAACCGTCTCATTTCCCTGCCACAGCAGGGGGGGTGACGGGGCCAAAGTGGACTCGGGTTCGACTCGGAGGCGGTTGGTGGATGACGTCACAAAGACGCCGATCATAAAAACGAGCTCTCTGAATTTGTGTCGGCCGTCGGCACCGACCAATCACAATGGCCCCCCACCCCGCGCGCGCACGCAGACGCACACTCCCGTGCGCCAAAGTGCGGCCGCGGCAGAAGCGTCTGCAGGTAGCGAGCGGACGCCCGACCCGACTGCTCTCCGTCTGGGGCCCCGGAATGTCTCTGCCGGCCGCCTCCCGGCTCCTCAGGAGCGCGCTGAGGACGCGGCTGCTGCCCGCCGCCAACGTCACGTCCAAACCCGCCAGACATAAAGTGACCGCCGGGGTGAGTTCAAGTTCGTCTGGATCCTCAGGTGTCAGGAGCCCGAGGACGGGCCTCAAGAACCAGACCTGCAAAACCCCAAAACAGATGGGAAACAAACTGGCGTGGGCGGCAGTCTGAGGGGTCTCCCCCACGACCACTCCCGATACCTCCCGACGGTTGATCTGGATATTTAATTGGAGTGCGTCACTGTCGCGCCATGAATGCACTCAGTTTCATCACGTAGACACGCGAGAGAGCGCGCGCGCACATAGCCGATTGGCCTCGTGAGTGACTCATGTTCTATTTTATTTTGGTTTCGTATTTCTTCGGGATCAGACAATCGCGTCAGATTTGGGGGATTTAAGCTGATTTGGTTTGTTTTTTTCTGAGCGTGAGGACTGAAAGAACATCCTGATTTATTTGTCTGGAATTAAAGTTCAAAGTTCTAAGTTGGAACAGAGCAATAAACCGATGTGTGTGTGTGTGTGTGTGTGTGTGTGTGTGCGTGCGTGCGTGCGTGTCCCAGGAGCAGGCCATAGCCATGACCGTCCTGTTTGTGACCATCCTGGCTCCATCGGGCTGGATTCTGGCCCACCTGGAGGACTACAAGAAGCATGCGTAGAAGGAAAAAAGGAGTGAAAAATGAACCTTGTCATCCTTGAAAATGGCATCATACTATTAAACACCTAAACGAAGTGATCTGGCTCTTTTGTTGACTGAAGATATGAGTTATTAGCTATCAAAACCACTCTGTCAAATTCCAACACTGTATACATTCTGTGTGTGTGTGTGTGTGTGCGTGCGCGCGCGCAGGTCAGAGACAGGTGATCTGGTAGTTCACGCTGTCACCACTAGGAGGCGATAAAACAGCAACGCGCCACAGCTGAGCTGAGGAGAGGCACGAGGAGACCCAGGAAGCCAGGAAGCGTAGGTTTACGCCAGGAACTCTGGACGGTGTTCCTGGAAAGGTGACTGCGAGCAACAGAAAGCGATTTAACTTCTCCACCTGTACGTAACAGCTCACTTTTCATGGGTTGAAAGCAAATTTCAGCAGCAACACAAAGTATTATGTTTATTTACTTCTTTGTCAAAATAATCCCGAATTTCGGTTTGTCCAGATTCAAACTTAAAATACATTATCTGAGATGATCAGTTTTTAATGAACAGGTCAACTATAATCGGGATAGCAAAATAGTTTAGCAGGACGTGAACACGGGAGGTATTCGTAATGCGGACATGTCGCCCCCTGGTGGAACAGCGACGTCGTTGCTCTGTCTGCGCACCAGTTTCACTTTCGGTTGACCACCTTAAAACGAAGAAAGTTTGTTTAATCAACAGTTCTCTGTCACCCACAGTGTAGCTAGACAGAGTTTTGTATTTATTATGACTTCATCAAAGGTTTACATTTATTCTCCATTGACATACGTCGTCAGTGTAGCCAAATTACCAGCTCTCACGCTTGCGCGCTCATTTCTTATGCTCAGTATAAATGAACAGGCGGGTGATGGTCTTCCGGCTGTATAGTACAATATAAGTGCCTTTACTGCTGACATGGCATTATTGTTCAGCTGCAGCGAGCTCATTTTCCCCAGTAACCAGCTAGAAGGCTGAGAGCAGCATTTCTTTACGCCAAATACCAAAATCAGGTTTGTCCACAACACAACAATGGGATTCTGCTTACGGGTACTAAAAAAAGGTTCAGCACTTCCTCAAACGAGTCTCCATCTGTCTGCGGAAGTGCTGCCTTTCCAGCCCTGCTCAGTACTGACGGCGTACTCGCACACTGTGAAATCACCCGCTGCAGCTCTGAATCAAATGCATGCATCGTGCGTCTCAGTGAGACTAAACATGTCCTGGAGGACCAACCAGATCTTGGTCCCCACCTCCCTGAACTCCTACAGTACTGCTGGACGTGCCGTATACTTGTGATTCTAGGAGTTATCAGCAAGGTTCAGTCGGTTTCCTGGGAGTTCCCCCCAGTCCGTCGCCTATTATTAGCTTACTAGGTATTCATTTGTTTAGTTGACACTAAAATCCCATTTTTTTAGTTTAATTTACAGATTCGGAACATTTGCACACTTCAATTAGGAACCCATTTTTGGAAGCAACCAAAAAAATCTAAATGTTTGCGCGCCCATCCACACACCTCACCCCAAGTCGCCCCAAAACACTTAAAGCACAAAAAAAAACCTAAGGTCCCAGCCGTACACACACTCACCGCACCACCAACCCCAGCAACCCACCGTAAAGTAACAACACATAAATCAACCCAATGACAAAAAACAAACAAACAAACAAAAAACACAGACAGGGCAGGAGGAAAGTGAGGATCAACAGCCAGTCAGACGGAAGAAGGTAAGGCCTCAGGAAAGCGTCCGAGTTTGTTTCTTTAAAGAGAGTTAATGTGGATCCATCCTCCTACACGACCCCTGAGAAAAGTTAGCATCCGCCGGCAGTCCACCCGGCTCTCT
The DNA here is from genome assembly GCA_000180735.1 of Tetraodon nigroviridis. Lineage (NCBI taxonomy): Eukaryota > Metazoa > Chordata > Actinopteri > Tetraodontiformes > Tetraodontidae > Tetraodon > Tetraodon nigroviridis. The sequence goes on from CAAE01014926.1 coordinate 5,739, forward strand.
GCACCAAGACCGTCCAGGATTTACCGTCTGGTTGTGCTGTTTTGCGATTCTTTGTACCAACAATGGCGTCTTCGGAGCGACTCGGTCATTTCTTACTAAAGAGCCAGAGCACCAGTCTGTCCACGAGGAGCCGGTAGTGAAAGAAAGACTTGGCTAATGGAGCTAGCGCAACTGCAGTCACAGTTCTGGGACAATTTCAAAGCAACGCTGATTTGAAAGGGCGGAAAACCGCTGGGAAACCTAACCGCCTGGAGTATCTTCAGCTCCAGTGCACTTTTTCTAGGTGCACTGGAGCAAGAGAGGCAGCGTCGTGGTGAAGGAGGAGCCTCGGTACTGCTAAAGCGTGGCAAGAATCCTGAGGAAGGAGATGACGAGCACAAAGAACGACTGTCCCACTCCGAAAACAAGGGCCTCCAAGGATATCATCCTTTTGCCTGCAGCCTTGTACACGCCTGCAATGGCAGCACCTGCAAACACAGGAGAAACTGAAGAAACCAGCACCATACACGAGGTTACGAAAAATCCCCGACTACCTTCCTCTTTAAGATCATCTCTCTAATCTGTGAGAACCATTGTCAATAAACGTCAAAACCGGTGAGCTCTGACTTGATTTAGGCTCGAAAGAGGACTAGTTTTCCATCGAGAAGCCCGCATGTGTCAGAGGCTCTTACTGGTGAGAACTCCCCCACAAAGCGGTCCCACAATGCCCATTAGGAAAATGGCAATGGGCATGAACCGCGCTATCTTGTGCTGGCGGAGGGTGGCGAGGGAAAGGAGGACAGCGGGGATGTGGAAGACCAGTGAGGAGACCACGGCCCAGAGAAACACGCCATACCACATCTCTGGAGACAAAGAAGAAAAAACAAAGCAAGAATGAGTCTGGAAATCCATCCAAAAAGAATGGACGTTTGACATGTTAAAACTGCAATTAATAAATCACTAGGAACACACAGTGCCGTAAGGTAAAATACATTTCAGCCGTAAAGCAAACAGATTGTGGACAACTGTTCGCTTGCAACATCACAGTTAGCTTAAAGGCTGGCAAAAGCAGCCATGTTGGTCAGCTAGCACAACAATCTCTACATAAAGGATCACCTGTCCTCCCTAAAACACACCGTAAACGTTTAAGAAGTCTCCAACTAAAGGGTCCTTTTAGAACTTCGCATTCCACAGTTGATTAAAAAAGCTTTTAACATAAAAAATGTTATTTAAGGCACTGTGTTCTTTAAGGATGACAGGTAATCTTTAGGGCTCATGTAGCCGTCATGCTACAAAACATTAGCATTACCTGAGAAGTCACTCAGAGCCGTATCGTTTCCAATTGTTCCATTTTTTCTCGGCACCAGATTTAACCCGAGTATTTGCTGAAAAAACCCGATTTTACTGTACCTGTCCTGCATAATTACGTTGGATTTAAAAAAAACTACATGAATGAAAAGTGGATCAAAAGTGAAGAGTATTTATGATCGGCCAGTTTCTTCTTCTGCAACACTGTTACGCGTCCGAAAAGCCTCGTCGCTGCGCGCCATCGCCTCCTGTTGGCAAAAGGTGGTAGTTACTATAATAAATAACAATCATCTTGACTTCTGATCCTTTATAATAAACTGTTACGCTTGAAGATCTTTAGCAGATAGAGGCTAATTCAGCTATGATTACAAATGTGAAGTATACCTTTATCAGAATGTGTGAGGGGCATGCAAACTGATTGTCTCGAAACACTTACTTGTAAATATCATGGTGTCGTGAAACCAAAAAATCCATGACTGCAAAAACAATTAAGAAAACACATTAAAAACCAAGATTAGTGGGTTTTTTGGGTGGAAGGGCAGTGGGGGGATGGGTGGGGGTGTCAGCATCACAGAACACTGCGACATGGTGGGTGATAAATGGCAAAATTATTGGATTCCATTAGGTGACACTCAAAAAGTTAGGTTTATTTAAGGCCCAACACGGGAGGTGGCCTTGGAGAGAGCTCAGTCCTACTGTGAATCAGTGGTCAGTCCAGGGTCTTTTTTTTTTTATTTAAATTGAGTTTCAAATGTGTAGATCAACTTCCTTTGGGGTTACATCCAAACTAGCTGTTATGTCAACTTTATTTTTCCCGTTTTAACAAAAAACTAAAAGTGCTTTTCGAAAATATAAATTGTTTGCACACAGTTGTGAGATAACAGGGCCTTTGCTGCTGGGGCCCCTCCCAGCCTGGAGCCCTCAGACCACTTGTGGCCTCCTTGAAACACCTTCTCAACACTCTTTTATCATCTGGCATTCCCTCAACTAATTTAAATGTCATTGTTGATCGTAACTTGCGCTTATTTTTTCAAAATAAGTACTTTCAAAATAGTTTTTGAAAAGTAGAAAAATACCCATTTACACCTGCGGCGTCTGAACAACAACGACCTCTTCAAATATAAATAAATCATCTGCAAAGACGACAAAGATTTAAAATTGATTAAAATTTAATTTAGAACCGGACGTGGGTGGATGAACGTGGCTCAAATCGTGTGTCAAGACTTTAACCTACAGACAACTTTGGAGTTACAAATTCATTGCCTTTGCAGCCAGTCACACCAGTCCACACAATTCCGAGATGAGGATTGGAAACAGCGCCGGTACGAATTCCGGCGGTCACAGCTGAGAGGTCAAAGACGTCGTGCGTGAGGCGACAAAGGTGATGGCCGGGTGAAACGACCAGACTGAAAGGTGCTCGCCTTGCTTTTGTCTGTTGTCTGATCATTTCTGCCTAAAAAAAGTTGTGAAATCTGAAATATGTGAGCGGATTAACTGGACGGTGAAACGCTCTTACCTGCCAGTCAAAGGAAATAAGTGTGCACTCAGAAGTTTGGACTAGATCTGACTGAATCTCAGCTGTTTAATTTACAACAACAACAACAAAAAGACAATTCCGACTGTACTCGAAGACTTTGTCTCCCTGAGGAGATCAGGCAGAGTCGGATTAGTGAAGGTATTTCATGTACTGGCTGGTTTGTGAAGAGTTAACAACTGTCAAACACCAATAATCAAGGGAACGGATCCACCAATATGGAGAAGATGGGTTGGCAACGCTGTAAAAAGGAAACATTTACAAATAAAGCCTACAGTAAAATGTGTCAAAAGCTAACCTTCGACCTGTTTTTTAAGTGTGTTGTGGACAAGCTGCACCGCCTGCAGACCTAAAAACAGCCACAGTTGCATGAATGTCTGAAGAACCAGTCAGCTCCTCCCGCTGTCGCTAATTGATGCTTCTGCATCTGGTTATCTTTTTATAAAATATTTTATTCATACAATCATTTCTGTAACTATAGCAACATTACGATTTAATTCTGAGTGGCAGGTTATCAGTCTCACGTCACCTCATAAGAACATTATATAAACAAATGTTGGAAAAAAAAAAAAGATTCTGTATATATTTGAAGTTCGTCTTGCGTCTCTACACCCGTCTGTCTGTGGTAAGCTGATGGAGTTCTGCTGGTCCTGGTGGGGGTGTTGGTGCCGCTTTTAACAGCGTGTTCCGCTTAGTAGCCAACAGGGGGGCCTGCAGCGGCGCAACAGGCTGAAACCCGCTGGCTGACCGTCAGGACGGCCTCACGCCGGTCCGTTAACGGCTGGTTCCGCTGACACCACACTCTGGTCCAGTCTGAGGAAGAGGAGACGGGAGAACGGCAACAATATGGTGAGTTCAACACAGGCCACTACGGCAACACAAAAACACCCACGCCGCCGCTGCTGCTGCTGCCGCCGCTGCTGCTGCATGGAGAGTCCAGGACACAGAACTCATCAGCTAGACTTAGCCGTGGCTACGGTCAGGTGACTCACTTTGGCTGTGCTGCAGCTTCTTCTACCCCGGGACCGTTCGGAAGCTCCACAGTGGGACGACACTTGTCGCTGAAATGAGACCAACGACATCAACTTAGGACATGTGCTGAGCACATTTATCAGATGATCTCTGTTGTTACATAAAGCGGGAGCTGCTAACAGGAACCCTTTGCTTTTTACGGACTCCTTGTAGCTCTGGTCAGGTGCAGCTGTTTGAACGGAGCCTTCACTGCAGCCGGCCCTGATACTGCTTGTCCACAACACACTGACACACTGCAGTGAGGTTTTTTTTTGTGTTCGGGATGTTTTTTGTGTCAGGGATGCCAGTCTCTAAAGCAGAGGTGGGCAATCTGAGGCCCGGGGGCCACATGTTGCACGGTGACCTATATATTGCGGCCCGCAGAGCCTTCACAATAATTTCTCCAAAAGCCAGATTGAGAAGGTTGTCAGGTTAGAAAAAGGATCAGACCCCCGCTTCACCTAGCATGCTAACATGTACTCTCAAAAAGGTGGGGCCAAACATCGTTTGGAGTTTCATTTTCCATCTCCAGTCTCCACATAATTTTTCAACCAATCTTTGTAAAAAACAATGCTGTTACTGCAGATCCAAAAGAGCAGTTTTTATGTCCTTATAAAGAACAAAAGCTCCCTTTAAAAAACAAGACAAAAAAAGCCCGTAACCTTAATGAAAGTTTTGTCTTTTGCAGCTCTTGCGGTGGCTAAGCAGCCTTTGACTTTTGAAAACACATAAAGAGAAACAGAAATGAAAATGGCCAATGTGGATCATCTATTCACGCCAAAACACACGCAGCTAAAACACGGTTTGCCTTTTTACGCATTTGAAACGGCCAAGAAAGAGTCGCAACAGTGGAAAAACTGGGAGTAGGTTGAAAGCTAGTAGCAGAAAGCTAACCCCCCAAATGAGGAGCACAGATTAGTTAAAAATCGTGCCTAACAGACTGCTGACTAAAAAAAAATTTGGAACAACCTGTAAACTGGTCCAACTAAAGATGGATGATGAAGCTCCAAATGACGTTTGGCCCCACCTTCTTGAGAGCACATGTTAGCATGCTAGGCGAAGGGGGGGGCTGAACCCCTCTTTAACCAATTAAGCTGACAACCTTCTTAATTTGACTTCTGAAGAAATTATTGTGAAGGCTCTGTGGGCCCGATTAAACAGTTCATCGAGCTACATGAGGCCCCCGGGCCGCAGTTTGCCCACCTCTGGTGTAACTGCACTTCTAGAGGTTGGGGCAGGTGCACTGACGTTTATGGAGGGCAGCATGTGTGTCCCAGAGGACGCATGTTTGTCACGGCGGCTTTATGTGATGGTGCGTTCTTTTGTTATGCCTGACCCTTTTTTAGAACTGCAGGTCACAGCTGAGGGGTTAAAACCCGACGTCTCCGAGTCCACACACTCCGGCACCGAGTATTTCTCTGAAGAAACGCTCTTGTCCTCATCACTGGAAGACACAGGTACAGACACACATACACACACACAAATATACATTAATACTAGGCCAAAAAACAGTCTATTCACACACACAGATACACACACAACACAGTGAAATGTAAAGAGTGAAACATGCTGAACAACTAGGAACTGTAAAAACAAAGATGAATGTGAGGACAAACTGCAGAAAAAAGCACTAAGATGTACAGCAAATGAGGAAGTGTAACCGTCCAAACTGTTGACAGATTCACAGATTGACTCAAGCGAACCCAACCTACGAGCAGCAGCCACCGATCTAACTTCCTCCCACGGAAGTGCCAGCCATTTTGACCTGCTTGTCCCAAACACAATCAACAGATCTATTCCACTAACTTCACGCTCCACAGAAAAACCTTCATAAAAACAAAGCAAACAACAAAGGAGGATGGAATTCTCCCCACACGAGTTTGAATGTTGGGTCAGGTTGTGGAAGAGATACTACAACGTTGATGATGATCTTCAAATTAGAAAAACCTGATGACTAAAATGGTCCTGGAAGCAAATGTCATTAATCACTTCTTCTTTTTTTAAGTGCATGTCTGTGCGTATGAGGGGGTTTATTCATTACACATATAGCGAAAGGTAAACCCTTTGATAAATGAGCTAATACTCTTCCAAGACTACCTGAGGCCCCATCAAAGGCCAAGCGTCATGCCACAAATCATCAGGCACCATATCTGATTGAGAAGGTGGCCAAACTAGGGCCTGGGGGCCACAAGTGGCCCGATGAACTATTTCATGGGCCCGCAGAGCCTTCACAATAATTTCTCCAGAAGCCAAATCAAGAGGGCTGTTACCATGATCAGTTAGAAAAGGTTCAGACCCGCCTTCAGCTAGCATGCTAACACGTCCAGAGGGTGGGGCCAAACATCTTTTGGAGCTTCATTAGCCATCTCTAGTTGGACCAATTTACAGGTTCTTTGAAATATTATCTCGGTCAATAGTGCATCAAGAACAATTTTTAGCTAACGTCTGATACTAATTCAGGGGCTGGTTTCTCGCACCACCTAGCCAGCTTTTGGACCTGGGTTTGAAAAACTAACAAACAAACTTTTCTGACAGTGAAAGTAACCTTTAGAGCAGGGGTGTCAAACATACGGCCCGCGGGCCGGATCCGGCCCGCCTGGGGGTTCGGTACAGCCCGGGGGATAAATCTGCATTATTTTTAAAAAATGAATTTGCTGTAATTTTCTTTAAAATCTGTGGTTCCTATATTGTCCGCTGGGGCGCAGTGTTTTAGTACGCGCAGACAACATGAAAGCAACGCTGCGGCGGAGCTAACACGAGGAGGTGGTGGCGTTTACGTCTGTTCAGCGTCTGTTGGCAGCAGTTGCATTATTCCTTTAGCCTCGTGCCCTCATCAGCGAAATGTCTTTGTCGAAAAGGAGAAAAGTGGACCCAGAGTGTCGGATTTTTCAAGAAAAAATGGGCATGTTCCTATATGTTCCTGGAGGTGAACGGGAAACCCGTGTTCCTGGTGTGCCAGCAGCCAGTTCGGTGCTTAAAGAATACAATATTCAGCGCCAGTCTAAAACTCAGCATGGAGAAAAACACAGCAGCTTGCAGGAAGAACTGAGAAAACAAAAGGTCAATGAAATGATGGTGCGTCTGAGGAACCAGCAACCTGTTTTCACCCAGAGTCCAGAAGCCAGTGACGCTGCGGTGAAAGCAGCTACCTAGCTGCGAGCCAATTAGCATCAGCATCAAAGCTGTACCGTGATGGAGGGTGGGTTAAAAGCTGAGACTTGGACTGACACAGGAGCTTCTGGAGCTGGAGCCTCAGAGCGACACCACGACAGCTGAGCACACTTTCCGCTCTGTGGTTGGAGCGCACTGAATGTTCAACTGTGGAAAAGTGTTGTTAAAACTGCACAAGCTTTTTTTTAAGTTCTTAGGTTGTTCACAATCTATTTAGTAAAAGGAAAATTCATTGAATAAATATTTTTATAATTGACTTATTCTTCTTTGCACTAATTATTAGTATTGGTGACTAATACAAAGAAAAAAAGTGGACTTACTGTTAGTTCTAGGTAATTTTGCAATGAGTTAACGGGACCGGCCCGCCTGAGACCAGAACAAGCTGTGTTCGGCCCGCGGACCTAAATGAGTTTGACACCCCTGCTTTAGAGGCTGGTCGAGCACAAAGGACGTGATTTCAGTCATGAGTGCGGTCACATGTTCCGTCCCAGGACGTTACATGTGTATGATGTTAGCAAATGAATCCATCAACTGATTTAGGCACGTTTTGTTTTGTTTTTTTTAAATGGATTCATCTTTACTCACTTTATCATCAAAACATCTGTAAAACAAAAAAAAAAAAACACCTTTGGTAGAAACATGCAGAATGGAGTTAATGAAATAAACAGGAGCTGAAACCAAAGATCAAAACTGGGAAAGAAAAGTTGGTGTCTGACGTGGCGACAACACTACGTTACGGCTGCAGGCTGATCTCTGATTGGCTGTACATACCGATAAGATTTCAACACTCTGAAGAAGACCACACCCACAACGCACAGCAAGAGAGAGAGGAGGGGAAGCTCAGTGTCGCTCATCACAGTTATTTTATCAGACAAACAGTGTAATCAGCATCAACAAGACGGCGGACGGACACAGGGCGCTTCGGCTTAACACGGCGCATTCCGCCTCCGCTTGTGTGGGAGAAGATCGTCACCTGTAGGATCTTCTTAATAAAGAATTCTGCGCCGACTAAAGCGGCTTCCAGTCATGAAGCAAACATGACCGGACGCCTTTTTTTGAGGAGGTGTGTTTGGCGAACCTCTTGAAGACGGCAGTCTCCGTCTTGGCATCAACGGTCAAGCTGACTGTTTCCTTCATGGAGCCGTTGGTGACAGTTTCTGTGATGCTGCGCTGTTCGCAGCAGGCTGCTTCCTCCCCTGATTTGGATGGGTTTGGATCCTTCTGCGAGTCTGAGGACGGAGCGGACGCGCTGGTCTCCGGCCAACCGTCGCAGTCTGAGCGGCATGAAAAAAAAGTGACAACATTGTTAATATGCTTCCAGTTACAATCAAGAATCACTCTACGCTAAATACTAGTGTTTACAGCAGAAAGGTCACCTTCATGCTGCATTGAGGCATTGACTCCAAGAGGGTCCACTGTCTCTACGCTGGTTTCCATAGCAACTGGAGAATTGCACCTCAGAGGGTCTTTGGGGCTGAAGGAGGGGGAATCCCTGTTATGAGCATCTCCCAGCTCGTTACTGGGAGGAGGTGTGTGTGCTTCTACCTGACTGGGGTGAAGCTGGAGAAGTCAGCCCAGCCTGTCTCAGCGGTGGAGTTGGCAGCAGGAGAGGAGTTCCAACCCGTCTCTGCAGATGCAGGGGACGGAGGAGATGGCCCGCGTGCGCTGGAAGCCGTAGATGTACCGGTGTCCATTGGGATGTCATCAAAATTAGCTGTCCACACAGGCCCTTGGAACATAAAAGAGGCTCAGATTACACATGCTGCAGCGGTAAAACCTCTTAAACTGCCCACAGCAGTTTGGTGCAGACCAACAGCAAGCCTCAGCATCAACACACTTTTTTAGAATTATTACCTGCAGCCACAAGGAGGCGCTACGGGCCTGCGACAACTACTGATACGTGCTACTCCTGTACCACTAAAAATGTATTTAAACAATAAGTTAAAGACAACTGATGAAGACTGGACACAAATGCAGCCCCCAAAAAATCCTCTTTACTTCATAAAAAATTCAACAGATTCAGGAACGAGATGGTGATTTTGCTAAAGTTGCTAACCAGTAACTAGTTTGTCGGAAAGGCATCCTATTTTATTTTATTCTGCCTTTTCAGCCTCCCACGTGTGTTCTTCCTGCTTATGTGTAGCTAAATAACTGGAAATGTGCTACGTTATAATACCATACGCCTACTCAGCCTGTTTTTCTAGATTCTAAAGTCATTATAACTTGCCTTTCCACACCACTAAAACAATATTAAGCAGAGCAAAGTTTTTGCTGGACTTTATATTCTACTACAACTGCCCAAGGGTGAAAAAGAGGGTCAAAAACTCTGGAGCAGCCACCAACCCGTGTCCACTTCCATTCTGTCATCATTGTTGGGGTTGGAAGCCTCAAACGGATCTCTCTTCACATCCTCTTCCTCCGAGTCGGTGCTCTCCTCACTGTCTGTGCTGCCTGAGCTCCTGTGAGAGACACAACTGTGGCTCTTTCCACGTTCGTGCAGCACCAAGGAAAACGCAGCTGGACACGAGTTCGGCTTGTTTCAGCCAAAGCTTAAAAAGCTTCGCCTTAAAGATCAGGCCCTTATAAGGACGGTATTTGCACTAAGACGGTTTTTGAACTTTGAATATTTTGAGTTTTTTTTTATCGACATGTTTGCTGGCTCACCTGGGACGTCTCTGTGACTCAGGAGCGAAGGTCACATCCTTTTCATCCCAGATATCCTCCTCATCTGAACCAGCATCCTCAAACTGCTGGATTTTCTCCTTACAACGTGCCTCAAACAAAGCTATATTTGCCTGTGAGAACAAAATACAGGCTATAAAAAGGCAAAACACACAGCAAAACAGCAATACTACATAAACGCTAACATTTCTTCTTCATCCTAACATCTACAAACAAGTTTTTTTGCATTCCACACCCTCCAGGATCATATTAGTGGGTTCGATGTACCACCAACTCTTGGTGGGGCGTGAGATTTTATTTTCATAAAATACATCTGTTTCATACTTTCACCTCTGTGCAAAATGTCTTAAGAACAATAAAGGATTTAAGATTTACTTACACTTTCATTTGTATTCAGAGAAAAATTGATGTCTGAAATTCTATCAAAGGGAATACTGCAATGTTAAAGAAAACAGAGTTTAGGTGAGATCAGTTAGGATCGTTAGACATAGCAGAACAGAAACAGCTCCCACGTGCACTGGAGCAAAAAACTGACACGGGACATGTCTCCAGTCCATCTGCTTTCCTACAAAACCGTACGAGAAAACAACAAAACGAAACAGAACAAACTACGACATAAATTAAAGAAGGACAGTGACATGATTTGAAGTTTTGAAATCCAATGAATGCGAAAATGAAAAATCAAGCATTCAAGATCCAAAATTATAATATCTGGTTAAAGACAAAATTATGTTATTGCTCACCAACAGTCCAAACATTTTAGAAATCATAGAAGACACATGCTCCTATCACACAGCAGTGCTTACTGAGCTATTTGCAAGTCTGACTTGGCCAATTACACTGCACATTGTACGTCCTGTCGTGTCGTTATTACACGACCAGTTGTTTTAATAGCTTATACTGGATAGAAATTAAAATGAGTGTTTTGATATGGAATGAAAGATTCAAGGAGCTTTTTCTGTCCCCCAACAAAAGAAAACTTAATATTTGACAAGAATTACACTAAACAAGCAAATCAAGTCATACAGGATGAGTACTCACTCCACAACATCGTCCTGATCAGCAAACTCTTCATCGTTGAAGCCGAACTGCTCAATAAAATTGGACGTCATTTGTTGCATCTGATAATCAGAAAAGGCCTGGCAAAACCCAGGACCAACGATAATGATATAGTCTTGGATCTACACAAAACTGCGTCATTGCGTGCAGTACAATCAATAGTCTAAAACGGAGCTCACACTGTTAAAACACACAACTTATCTTAAAGAGCAAAACGTGCAATTTGCAAAGGCTAAATGCTTTAGCATTAGTTTCATTTCAGTATGACGACGTTTAAGGCAACATTAGTGGTTAAGTCTAACAGTTCAATAGACTGCAGAAGATAACAATGATAACATGACAATTAGTCACAACAGACATGGACAATTTCCACCGCTGAAACTAAATGAAAATAATTTCCCTTTGAACAAGATCAACTTTGTTCAGTCATGTTCGGCCATGAATAAAAGATCATTTACCAATGTAGTAAGCAAGAATTTCAGACAGCTTTACCACTAAAATCACATGTACAACACTGATTCCAAACACAAAGAGCAGGTTTTTAAAACTTTTAAATGTAGTCTACATACTCTTTGAACTTCTTTTTTTTCTGGCAATCAAAATTCTATTTATCTCATTTTTCCTACTTCATTCTAGTATTTCTAACTGTGAATTCTGTTGCTCCTGAGTGTGGGGCTACATGTTCAGTTGTCACCTGTGGATGTAGGGGTTAACATCTGAATAAGTCATGGGTCAGGTTCTTTCACTGTAAACTACGACACTATCCGGAATAGTGCCAAAAGTCAAGGACGCAGAGGTAAAAATGTATATACTGGAGAGGAAAACGGCTAGTGCTGAGCGACCTGCTGCTGCCTAGCGTATGTTCTCACATTCCTCTGGAGTTACGCCTGCCAGGTGGGAGCCAATGCTGAGCTTTGGTGTGTTCAATGCCCGTCCCCCGTCCCCCCAAGGTTTTGTCCTGATACTGACTTGGTCTACAGGATGCCGCAAAGCTTGCCAAACAGGCTAATTCTGTGGTTTAGACTCAACTCCACACTGTAATGAACGCTACAGTGGACAGAAGTAGATCCAAGCTGCTGTCCGGTCGAGGGAATCCATCGCTCATTCGCTGACTGGCACAGAGTCATGTCCACCAGACGTGTGTGTCAAATGGAATGCTTACAGGATTCTATGTTCAGTTCGGCAACGTGCAGCAGAAAGTCAGCTGAGCGCATCCTCCCCACCACATTTTGTATGTATAAATATTAAGTATCTGTTTTAAATGCACACAAATATCTTTAGAATCTCGAAAGCTACAGAAATAAGGTTTCTGTTTTTGCTCCTTTTTAAACTTAAAGAAAAATCCTGGTTTGGAATCAGGGATGTAAGTATGAAAACTACTGCTCCTCTTCATGTGTAAGGTGTCCTTACTTGTTGCAGAGAGGAGTCCTGATGGAAGCCGCTGTCTTTGAAGTCCACCTCATCATCACTGGCCGACTGGATGTGGTGTGTGTTCACCTTCAGAAGACATCCACAAATGTTCAAAAAAAAAATCAAAGAATCAACAGGCAGACGTGGAGCTGATGCTGTGGCAGGGTCGCTCACCAAGTCTACGGTGTTTCTCTTGTTTGTATCAGCCAGCTGCCCTGAAATAAAAGCCTCCCATTTCTCTCTGTCTGCAGCAGGGAGTTCTGGGAGACACAAGCAAACACGCGTTCACGCTGATGTTCAGGTTAAATAAGGGATCTTTTACTGAGGTCATGTCGCATTATTGCTCATTGTAAAACCGGCATCACTAGACAGCAAAGTGGTGTCATACACACTAAAGCTGAACACACAAGTACTGCATTTTTCAGACTATAAGTCACGCATCAGTCAAAAACTGCGCCATAAAGGAAAAAAAATTAATGTAAGTCGCACTGGACTATACACTGTATTTTTTTGGGGGGCGAAATGTAAGTACAAGACTAAGAACGGACATTTCATCCATTATATATAACAAGTTTTATAGATAGACTATAAAACAACTGGCTGAACAGGTGTCAAGTGTGATCACACAACACCATCACAGTTATTCAGCTACACAGTAGCATGAAGAACATACGTGTGAGGCTGAAAAGGCAAAATTAGAATTACAAGGTCGCATCT
>CAAE01014926.1:21480-50193 GCA_000180735.1 Tetraodon nigroviridis
TTTACATGTATGCACATCAAAATCTAATAATATTGACTGAAATGCATAAATAGGAAGTACACGTACAATTCTCAGAATTAGCTTTAAGAACTAGGACAAGGACATTGCGCACAATTTACAAGCAGGTTCTCTTTAACTGAGTTTAAGATCTTGATGAAAGACAGCAAAGAATTCTTGCATTACTTTTCTAAAGCTACTTTCAACGGACTGCTGCCGTGTTGACCACTTGTAGCCACTTGTGAAGAAAAAGAGCTTTTAACAGCCAACCTTTGGAGGGTCAAGAAGCAGCTGGTGAAAGTCTTTGAGTCGGGGCCTCACGGCCTCCAGGATGCTGTGGTTGACTGAGAACGAAGGATGGGATATTCCGGGAGGACATTCCATGTGGCCCTCAAACCTAAAACAGGCAAAGAACCAAGTGATGGCACTAAACTGATCACAGCATGGAACCACTGCAACACAAAAACGCTGAACCGGTTCAGTTTTACAAACCCCAATTCCAACAAAAGCAGGGCGTTGTGGAAAATGTAAATAAAAACAGAATACAGTCATTCGCAAATGAATACACTACATAGACAAGATATTTCATGTTCAAATTCATAAACTTTGCTGCTTTTGTGCAAATATTTGCTCATTTTGAAATGGATGCTCTAAAAATGCTGGGACAACAGGGGCAACGAAAAACTGGGAACGTTGATGGACACTCAAAGGACACGAGTTTGGAACGTTCCACAGGTGAACGAGTTAGTAGAAACAGGTGTCACGATTGGGTATAAAAGGAGCATCCCCCACAGTGCTTAGTCGTTCACAAGTAAAGATGGCGCAAAGATCACCTCTTTGTCAACAACAGCCCGAGAAAATAGGCCAGCAGTTTAGGAACAATGTTTCTCAACTTTGGATTGCAAGGAATTTAAAAATGTAACAATCATAATATAATCCAAAGACATTGCAACAATTAAATTCAAAACAAGTGAATATTTATGTCTTGTCTTTGTAGTGTATTCAATTAAAGTTACAGTAGCTTGAAGAGAATTTGTACTGTTTTTATTTCATTTTACACAACGTCTAACTTCATTAGAATTGAGGCTTGTAATTTAAAACTGAAGGAGAAACTACTTTGTTCAATGTTGCTTAGAGTTACATCCTGGAATTTAGTACCTTTGATATTAGTTCCTGTCTGGAATGTGGATTAATCACTTAATTATTTCAGTTGACAACATCCATTAAAAATGAGACCAAGCGCCAAGGACTCGTGTTGGTTTTAGTAACCAACGCAAATGTGGAAAAGAGCAATAAAGAGCAGAGTACATACGCTGGTCTTCTGGTCTCGAACAGAGTGAGAAGGATCTGGATGACGCTGACGATGGCAGACTCATTCTTCTCTTTGTCAAAGATATTAGACAGCAGCTGCTCCACCGTTTCCTGCCTGTTGGGACCAGACGTGCAGATGAGAGAATGCCAGATCTACTGGCCGGTTCACTGAGCGTCAAACAGCCTCTCTAGACTCAGTTTCAAACGAGAACAGCGATTCTAACAACTGATCCGCGTGAGCTACAGACTACCATAGCAGAACGAGGATCAAAGCCGTGCAGCCTCCCCTTTATTCTCAAAGAGAAGCCATGCGATTGGCCAGGCGTGCTGCTGTTACACAGGTGCTTACTTTTCAAGTGTGGCCAAAAGTGGGTCAGGCTCTGAGCAGCCCTGGACCTGGAACATCTGATCCCTGCTCAGTCGGATGATCTCACAGAGAGACTGGGAGGCATTGGAGTGTCTCTGTGGAAGGGCATGGACACAAGGGCAGGAGAGGAACGGCCAGTTAGACATTGGGGTTCATTCATTTACCCGTAGTTAACTGGTTAAATAAAAGAAGACAGATCAGGAAAGATAAAAAAGGAGGTGAAAATATCAAAGCACAGGTATACTGACTTCAAAATCAGAAAAATATGAAATGACTGTATTTTATTTCAAACATTATGTTTGCACTTTTCAATTTTACCCATTTTTGTTGACGCTAACTCCAAATGAAACGGAATCCCTTTTACCTAAGCCATCTTCTAAAATTTCACCATGAACATTTCTGAACATGCTTGCAGGATCGTCCCGAGTCAGCAAAAAGTGATGACAAGGAGGTGAAGTGCCCGAGTGACCGTTTCTGAGGAAGACTGCTAGCAGCACATTAGAGATCACACTCTGTTATCTTTTCTTTTTCAGTCCAGTTCACAGAAATTCGGTTTCTGTAGATTAATTAAAAGTCTGGTTGCTGTCTGAATCATTAAAATGGCCAAAGAATAATTATAAAACAGATATTTTTGTTCTAGAAGAGAACTAGTCTGATTACAGAAGTGAGCTCAGACAAGCTAAAACAGGGGTGAGAACTTATATTTCCTGATGAGCCACATTGGGTTTTAGATGCTGGGTTTTAAACCCATCATAAGTTCAAAGGTTAACTAGAATTCCTGTTTGAAAGACTATTGACAGAGAAAATATTTAGAAGAGCTGCTAATTTGCCATACTGTTCTCACATTAGGTGCATCACTGTGGTTTGCAGAGATAACGCAAGAGACAAAAGGGCGGCGTCATTGTCGACAGAGGAACTCACTGGCCAAAAATATGATCTAACCAACCACCAATCCAGCCCTTTGTAGTCTAGTCTTTAGGCAGACGCTACAGAGAGGACAAAACTTGAACTCTAAGGTTCAGAAGAGAATTAGCCAAGATTATCAATACCTCAAACAAATACTATGCTAATATATAATAACCAAGACAACAGGCTTGTGCACATGACTAATCTTTTGTTAATATATTACAACATTTATTCTGTGTTTTACGTGTCTTTGTGGCGTTTTGGGGGCGTCTCTGATCGTCAGTAGCACTGTGCTTGCATTTTCTGAAGCAGTGACGGGGAAGGGGAAGGGGATTCGGATTTTGATACGGTTGGGAGGAAAAATACAAAATTACATAGAGAGGATTCCCCTGCAGTGGTTGAATTTATTATCCAGCGGAAGAAATGCAGGAAGCTCAAATAAAAGACAAAACAAATTAAAAAAGAACCTCACATCTTCATCTTGAGAAGGTTGTACCATGTCCACCAGCCTCTGAATCACCTTTTCCTCGTTCAGCCACTAAGAATAAGAAACGATTACAGCAACGTTAAAAGAGCCCAACTTTAACAGACTACTGCTTCGTCACTTTTATCCCAGCGACTCACACAGAGGACATCCTGTCGCAGCTGCTGTGGTTCAATACAGGTGAGCATTCTGAGAAGCAAGTCCATGATAGCCGATGTCCCGATGTGTTTGATCATCAGGTCCACAAAGTCCTCTTGTTTCCGTAGAAACTCCACTATCTGTGGACAACAGGAAGCAAAAATCAGCAGGAGTGTCCTGTTTCTATCAGGGGAAGTATCAGGTGAAGTGTTATTTCTTTTTCCGCCCATTAGGCACAGCGGCTGCTGGATTTCAACATTTCTCCTACCCTTCAAACTAATGGTATTTATATTACCGATGCACCGAACGAAAAGTTTCTACCATACCCAAGAAGCTGTGTTCAAACCGACTTTGATTAAATAGAGTTTTTCGTTTCGCTACATGAGTCCCAATTTCCCAGTCAGCTTCGTGCCCCTCCAACCAACTTACCCTTTCAGGTTTACGTCCAATAAGAATGGAGAGGACCTTGGAGAAGAAGCTGGCCAGGAGAGGGTTGAGAGGCGGCTCGTTTTGGAGGAAGCCATACAGTTTCATCAGCAGTTTTTCATCTTCTCCCAGTCGCTCGTTGATTTGGCTGATGTCTGAGGTGAGGAGCTCACATGATATGTTGGAGTATCTGCAACAGAATTAGGGATGTAAACAATCAATCCAAACCTGATTAATCGTCATTAGGAAATGACTCGCTTAAATGAAACGACTTTCAATTAATTAAAACCTGTGTTCTATTGCTGGGCTGTTTTCTGTGGATGCAACATAATACTGGTTTATAGGCTACGCCTACAAGAGAGCATTTAAATGCTGCTGCTCATAGCTTACATGTGACAGAAAACACGCACTTCATTTCATTTTCAATTCCTCTTATAAGGATGTTTTACTATTTTCCAAATAAATATTTTATTAGAAAAATATTATGTCTTTGTATTTTGCGTATCAGCAAAACTGGATCAATTTTTATGGTAAAACTTGGAGGGGGGAAATGGAGATTCTTAGATGGTAAAAAAGCAGTTAAACTGATCAATAAAATTATGAACCACGATGAATAAATTTTTCGATCATTTGCATCCCTAAACAGAGTAATAACAGTTCCTCACATTCAGCTGCACTTTCAAAGTTTACAGGCGTGTAAAAATTCTATCATCTCCATATCGTCGGTCCATTTGACTTAAAGCTGCAGGCCCAAGAAAAATGGCTTTAAGCTTTAAATCGACTGCAATAAGCATATAGAATATACAAATGACATTTTTGTACAAGACAGATTCATGCAGACGGAGTGATTGGATGATGCAAGCGGAAATATGATATACAATGTTAAGAATGACAGCATCAGATGATGAGGTCTAAAAGAGGCTCATGGCAACACTCGGATCCACTCCCCCCCCCCCCAAAAAACAAACCCAGCAGCAATCAATCAGGATCAATCCAAAAATATGTAGACTTTATATAAGTGCTCGACTTAAAACAGCCCCCCGGAGGGTTAATTATACTGTGAAAGAATCTTAAAATGATCTGGATTTGAAAGACTGTGTAAAATACGCAACACTGCTGCTGTGCGACTGTATTTACCCCCCTTGTGTCAGTCGAGGTGCTGGAGCGTATCATGCAAACACGGACCAAAAAAGCCTCTTACTTGTATTTGACCTTCTCCTCAACATCAGTGCTGGGTTCCTGCGTGATGTAGGTAACGAGATCTTCCATGCACTGTGGTCTGAGCAGGAAGTCCACCAGTTTGTGGTTCTGAGCCTTGCACTCCTGCAGGACATCATCTTCGTCCATCACCTCCAACAGTGTGACGTCTTCCTTTTCCAACAGCGTGTCGATGTGCGACGTGGTATGGAGGTCAAATTTCCAAAACATGTTGACTCTGAATATGAAAACATGAAGGATAGCATGAAGGTAAAGAAGAAAACCGCATCTTCCATCCAGGGGTGTGCAGACTTTCACTTCCTACCTCCAGGTACGTATGGGTCCAGAGGACAGAGCTCAGCTTAAAAACAGATTGGCTCTTGTCTTTGGGAGTTGTGGCCCATTCCAAGCAACCGTGTCAGTGGACGGACAGACAACAGCCCACAGCTGTGAGGTGGACACACAAACACAGGCAGACACAACACAATCAGTTGTCATCGCGTCATTTTTGCAGTAAAAAAGTCAGCTCCTGCATTCTGCTGCTTGTTCCCAAAATAAAAATGCACAGATTGATTGTGACAAATGATCGCCTCAGAGTAGCTAATGGAAGGTTTATGTTAGATTTCACATCAGTCCCGAAAGGTTTAGGTTTGAGTGAGTTTAAGTTCTCCTAAAAATGCAGAAATAAGAAAAAAAACAAGAGAGATAAGACACGTTGCTCAACAAGTACTCAAACATCTCCACCTAATACTCCATGTACATCTGAGTATTAGGCTTAACAAAACTTCCAATGTTTTTCCGGCACAGACGGGTCGCCAGGCTAACAAGTGCTCAGCCAGGCCCAAAGAAATGTAATTTGCCAAAAAAAAAAGCCATTAATTCATTTTCACCGTTCAGGAGCCTCTGTGCAATGCTGCTCTACAGCACCAGCCAACCTGCTTTGTTACCAGGTAACCAAGCAAGGACCACCGCTGACCCTGCTAATACAGCGGTTGCGTTTGCGCCTCGGTGTTCCGCCAAAACACACCGGCTGCGTCCTTGGAAGGAATTCCCGCAGGACCACGGGTTTTTACTTTGTCGCTTTGCCGCTCCCTGTGGAGGAGTCGGAACGCAGACACACGTGCACTCGTCTGAATGGAAAGAAGGGAGAGGAAGGGAGGCGGAAGAAGTGACCGGTCCAGATGAGGGGAGAGACAGAGGGGCAGGAGCTGCCTCACTGCTGCTTACACACAAAGGCCAAATGCAGATCATCTGGCTGGGATCCAGAGCGGCTCAAGAATAACGAATACAGTCCTTGGTAGTACCACACTCCCTGTGGCAAATTTAGATTATGGCTTAGATTATGACAATAATACAACAGGAAATATTATTTTAGCATTTTTTTAACTGTATGCCCCTTTTAAGTCATTCTCTCTTGGAGAACTTGATGATACAGTCTGGATGAAGAAAAACTTGAATGCAAATATAAATGGCAGATGGCCGCCGCGGCCCCTGACACAGCCCCACGCTCCTCGTCTTTTTAGAGGGGTTTTCAGCGGCGATCAATAGGCCTGAACGATTCTAGGGGAAACACTGACTTAGTTAAGGCCTGTGGTCGTTTGCAGTTAAGTTAAGCTTTAAACTTTACGCTTCATTAAACTAAATGCACAAAAAAAGCACACAATCAAAAATCTGATCTTGTGAAACAGAACGACAGAAAAGGTTTATCACAAGCTAACAGTTCTAGCAATTTGACATCAATGGTTTAAGCTTTTTTAGTGTGTCTTGGATGATTTTTACAATTTCCAAATACTGAATGGAGACATCCACTTTGTGTTCCTTCAAGACGGTTTTGCAACGATGACGACTTCTTGGGTGTGCTATGAGACGTTGGGAAGGTCTTCTTTCCTTCTTGCTAAACTTGTTTTGCAAATGCTTACTATCAATCAGGCAGTGACAGTGGCTTGTGGGATGACAGATGACATAACCAGCTAGAAAATAATTGACCTACAATTTTCTTTTTATTACCTATTCCAAAATATATTTATCAGATAAAATTTAGCTATCAAGCTGACAAAATCCACCTCATTACCCACCAAATCAGCTGACATTTTATCATCCAATAAATGTCATGAATTTCTAATATTAAGGAAAGACTTAAACATGAACAAGAACCTCTTACTAGGTTGCAATCACACAAGACAAGAAGGAAATGAGGTATAATTACACTGACAAAAGAAAAACTGCATGTATAGCACAAATGCTTCCTGACCTCTGACCTCCTGACAAGTCTGGTTTTACATTAGAACTATGAACGCGTCCAAACGTGGAGTCTCTTTGTTAATGTGTAATGTTTATTACCTGCAGCTTTCATTATCTGATGAATAAACAAAGGTCAACGACACCACCCGCACGGGTCTGCAACGTGATTACCCCAAAGTGGTGGACAACAGAAGATGCGGGCAATATGTAATAACCTTAAAATACAAAATAGAAGCAAGTTGATCAGGACATGATCTAATCATGATGTTCCACTAGCTGGTGTGTCTGTCAGTGATACAAGGTGTATTTAGTAATTGTTTACATTGTCAGTGCTAGCATGAATTTTCTCTCTCTAGGAAAGTCAATGATAACCATTTGTTGTTGCAGGTAAACAATCAGATGCACGTTAACAGTTGAAGAAGTTGCTGCTGGCTTTTTCATCCCTTTTCAAGTGGGAATAGATGAATGAGAAGAGAGGGAGACTTGTGTCTTAAAGCTAAATAAAATCCTGCAACCAGATTTTTTATAAAAGAAACTGTGTGCGGACAACGAAGAGTTAAACGAGGTCTATTCACTAAAAGAAAAATACCTTGTAACCTCGACTTGACCTGCTTACTCGAAGCATATGAAACGTCTTAAATCCGAAGAACTTTGGTAACGGGCCATAATTTCTCAACTAAGTTAATAATTCTGGACCAATTTACAGAACCCGACACAAATGCAACTGACTGAAACGACAGCAAATCTGAAAAGATTTCAAATGCCGGCCTCGTTTATAACAGCTATTTAGAACAAACTTAAAACTGCAGCATCATGCAACATGGGCCAAAATATAACATATAATATATTTTATAATTTCAATTACTGCAAAGAAAGTCACTTTTTTTCTAAAGATCAATTTCCAAGTCTGTGCTAAGGACACATACCGGTTAGGGGAAACTAGCTGTCGTTAGCCAGTTAGTTAGCCGTTAGTGCTAACCTGAGCAAGAGCTATACCTAACCCAGCTAAAATTAAAAGAGTTATGTGGGGTATCTACAACAAAATAACCACCACCAACGACCTATTACACTACCAGTAAACTAATGGTTATCCGGCCGATAGTGCAGTCCACAATTTCTAATCCACTGTTCTCAGCACTTGTTTTAGCTCAACTGTACGACAGCGTTATGTTAGCATGGCCAAATATGCTTACTTCTAACCAGCCAACATTAGCAGGCTGGCTAAGGACTGATGGCTAAGGGTCTGTTTAGCCAAGTGCATGATCAGGAGTGTGTACTTACCAGTAGACAATGATAAACCGTAAATCTCCTGCATGTAGCTTTTCATTAGTCCCAGACTTTAATAAAACGACAAGAGCGGCGCCACAGAAGCTGGCCAGGGAAAATAAAGGATTTAAAACTGGTTCTGACAGGCGCGAAAAGGTAGCTAAACGCAAGATACTTTTCAAGATGGCGGTTCCGTCAACTCCACCGACCCCCTCCCCCACTACGGCTACATCGACCGTCACTCCAACAGAGGGCGCAAATCTATTGGCTGTGACCGCGTCAAACTCGGCCTCTTCGGCTAGCATTATCCGCTAGCCAGCGTGCTACTTCCTGGCGTATTTTTGCTCCAATAGAAACCGGATTAAGACTGTATTAAAAGTATACTTAGTTAAAAACATTTATTAACGCAAGAATGACGAAAATGTGCTAGGGTATGAGATGTGTTCCGAAGTCAGATTTTAAAGGGTAATAATAACTTAGCTAATGAAATAAGACCCCACATTTCTAAAAATTCAATCAATCTAACAAAACACAAGAATTCTCTTACAACATTAAATACAATGTACAATCTTCCCCTACTTTAAATTTTTTTTTGTGGGTTTTTGTTTTGTATTTTGTAATTATATGCTAATACTGACCCTGTATTTACATGGAAATGGCAATAAAATAATTTAGATAATTAAATCTTACCTGCATTTTTCATATTATGTTTATATGTTTTCATATAATAATACCTCAAATAATAAAAACATGATATTTTGATGGTCAAAGGTCACAGTCTCTTGCAGACATCACCAAAATTAGAGGTAATAAACAGAATAGATTTGGGGTATATACCTTAATTGAGCCAGATATTTGTGTGTTTTGCTATTTTTTTACACTAGCGTGTCCAGTTGTAATACAAAGCAGCACATTTTTAGGACACAAACAACAATAAATGCCCATTTGTGGACGAGTCCAATTTTATCTGGAAAGTTTTAAGGGCCTGCCTCAAGCAAATTTTAAATCATATAAGGCATAATAGACTTCTTTATTCACCAATACTGTCAACAATAATGCACAGGTACATTATTGCTTGTTTTGTTATTTAAAATAGAATAAGAAATACAGCAAATAACACAAATATAAATGTACAAGTACCGTGCTGTACATGATTTCGAAAACCATATTGCACATAGGCAGTTATTGCACATGAGCTGGATTGTTGCTATATCGTTGCACACACACACACACACACACACACACACACACACACACACACACACGTTAAATCTGGTAAGCTTTATTAAAAATCCAAAACAACTTCATATTCACAGAGGCAAAAGTGTTTCACTGAAGCGAAAATATATATATTTTTAAATAAAGTATAGTTTTGGAAACACTTTGTCTCAGTTTCTGTTGACTTGACAGGAGTCTGTCTTCCTGGTAAATCCTCACTGTTAATCGCGTCTGAGTGGGGGGGGAGGATTTAAGGCCAGTGCTCTTCGATTCAAGGAGGAGGTGAAAAAGCCCAGCAAATCTTTCCAGGGGACTTGAGCAGAGTGAAAGGGAAGAGGTGAAAAAACAGCCAGCCCGCAGCTCCACTAATAACATGGACATGGACGTTAAACGAGTGATAGAAGAACTGGAGACTGGAGGACAAGACACTGTTCTGATGGCTCTGCAGAGCTACAACAAGGAGGTAAAGCTCTGTGCTGTCAGTGTTGTGTTACCGATGTCGCAGCTCAAACAGATCTGAATTCGGTTTAGCTCCACTGACGCCTCATCTTTTGAAACTTACTAGCTCAGAAAACACTTTCTAATTTACATAACAAGTAAACATGCCTGACAAAAAACTTTTATATAAAGATAAAAAGAAAACAAAAAAAAAACCATTAGAGAATGTCTCATTACTGGCAGACATTCTCTACTTTTCAAGAGTGACATCGATGTATTTGTCGTGCTGGAGATGATCTTTGGGGAAATAGGATTAGCTTCTCAGATACACAAATAGTCTTTCCTAGCCTCATCTGTCTGAAAAGGATGAAGAGCTTAGTCCTCTAGGAAAGGCTGCTGGGAAATGTGCACAGTCACAGCATGGGGAGCTTTTAAAACGCTTGTTTGACTGTTGGACATTTGGGGAACAGTGTCCCTGACTCTCTCACTGGAGAAGTTATCCAGTGATCAACATTTGTCTGTTTTCTTACTCCGGCCTGATCCTGGAGGACATGGATCCTGGAGAACCCATACAGATTATTTACATTGCATTGTTGTTATTGTAGCCATGGTGGTGATGAAATGGAACCCTAAAATAATTCATTTCTTCAAAATATTTAAAATCATTTAATTTTAAAATCCCCACAGAGAAGTGATCCTTGATCTAAACACATTTTAAACATCAGTAGAAACATGGCTTCTGTTCAACAGACATACACATTTTTGTGCATATGAACTGATTATTTAGAAGTAGTTTAATTTTATGAGTTCCAAGAGAGAAGTCGGAGAACACTGGATCTGCTGTCTTCCACCTTTTGAAATGACCAAACTCCAAACTGGCTTCTCTCTGTTCTGTTTTCTGTCATTAGAATCTTCATCGGTGTTAATCATGTCAGTTTTTTGCTAATGAGCAGACACATGAGCGAAATAAAAACAATGCAATGTTTATTTTGCAATTAACAACAGGTGAAGTATTGAAAATATATCTGAAAATATTTGAAAAGAGTAAACTGATGGAGGAAACTGCTGAAGAACTGAAGTGACCAGATCATAATTATTAAATGTAGTCCATAGCAGGGCTAAGCAAGGACTGTTGTTGAGATATATGAAAATCACTCCTTTTCATGAAAAGACAGACACAGCTGCCTCTAGATCAAACCCTTTGGGAAAAAGGATGCCTCCTATTAGTTTTTAAAATAACCAACGTGACTGTGCATCAAAAACAAAAGATAAAGCATGTCCAAGGCTGTGACCCTCACAGCCTTGGACACTTGGATCACTTTGTTGAAATGACAGATGCAGGTACCAGTCAATTTTCTCCTAAAATTAATAAATAAATAAAAACAAGTGTTTGTCCTGCTTCTGGCTCATGGGTCTGGGATGGGTCCTGACCTAAAGAAAAGCTCAGCCTCTTGTGAGTTGACTCAGAGCTGCAGCTCCTCCATGTTAATCCTTGACTGCAGAAGGAGAGGTAGAGACGGTGAAAAAATGAGGAAATCTGTCCAGTGGACTCGAAACATGGACGGAAAGCTGCTGGTCCATTAACAACACGGACAGAGGTGCAAAACGAGTGCACGTGGAATGAGTGCGGCCAATAAGCTAGGCTTTCAAGAAGGAAAACCAAAGATGGCTCTATCAAATAACTCCAATTTCTAAATAACCTGTTGTTTGCTTTTTTTCTCGTTTTTTGTCTCTTTAGATGAGTCAATGTTTTACTTTCAACAAAGACGATGAGCTGGACAGAGAGGTACTCCCAGGTTTTCTTCATTTACACTTAAAAATACTGAATCTAGTAGCTTTTCCGTGACACTGTTCTTTTTTCACCGACTCCAGGTTGATGCAAACACAGATGCTACAATCAGTGTAGCTTACAAACAAACACAGCTTAGACTTAATAACACCAAAACTTCAACACCAACATCAGCAAACAGGGGACTGTATTTTGCAAAATGTAAAATTGTATTTTGTTTGCGCCTGACTGAGCAACAGGGGACACTAACAGAGTCATACAGATACAGAGTCTGACTGAAATAAACCAAGTCTAATGTTACAGTGCACATACTACACATGCGGTGCTTATGTTCCATTTACAATACCAATACTACATACACAGTACTTGCACTATAAACCTGTACACCCACACACACACACACACACACACACACACACACACACATACAGTATATATATATAAATATATACAAGGATGGTTCCTCCTTGTAAGAGTGGTCCTGATCAAGGTTTCTTCCTGTTAGAAGGAAATGAATTTTTACTGTCACTGTGCTTAAATGGGGGTTCAGGCTCTGGGTTTCTGCCTCTGTAAAGCACCTGGAGACAATTCACCTTGTACTTCTTTCTGTGTATCCCAGTACCTTGGTGAGTTGGTACTCAGTTTTCTTAACAGGGACATACAGCCTTGCTGTCAGCTCACCTGCCTGGAAACTGTCCGAATCCTGACTCGGGACAAAAACTGTCTCAGTCCCTTTGTCACCCGCTCTGCCCTGTCCACTCTGGCCCGTTACGCAGGTATCCTCTCACCTGCCACCGCCTCCCAGCAGCCAACGGAGAGCCAAGGTACAAGTTAATACTGTGTTTACTGTTGAGTGACGCTGCTGTGTTTGAATGATCTGACATATAACCATTCCTGCTCTTTGATCACCAACAAATACCCGTTCCTTCTAGAGGAAAGCGAGGAAGCTGAAGGACCCAGGATGGTGACGGAGGAGGTCTTGTTTATGTCAGAAAATCCTGACCAGGAAACAGTCATCGAGAGTCTTAAGTCCATTTGTAACGTCATGCTGCACAACGAAACAGGACTGGTGGGTTTGCTGTCTGCTACGTACCATGACATTAATGCTGCAGATTAAAGCATTTTGTTGTTGTTGTTGTTGTGGGTTTTTTGTGTGGTTTTGACAGGCAGAGGCAGCAGAACTTCAGCTGATTAAAGGTGTGACTGCACGGCTGAAGCAGAGTCACGAGGTGACCTGGAACCACGAGGTATGAGCCATAGAACGGCAATGGCATGTGTGACGTAGCTTTGTTAACAGATGAACACAGATTTATCTAACAAGATAATCGAGCGCTTGATCCGACCTCACTAGTAAGGACTCTTCCTCATTTCCTCGTGTAAACCTCTTCAGATGTGGTTCTTTGACCTGCGACTCATCTTCCTGCTGACAGCACAAAGAGTTGACATCAGGAAGCAGCTAGCCCAGGAACATCACGGCATCAGCCTGCTCGGTAACTAACCTACTACGTCAGCCAAGTCAGTCCCACCAGACTCTAATCTCACACTAATGTAGGTTAAAAATGATACAGTTGGATCAGAGATGACAGCAAATGAAGGTAAACAATGTAAAGGTTTTCTGAGCTAAGCAGTATTCTGGTCCTGTCTATCAAGCTAATCAGCTGGAAGCAGTTCTGGGTCTTTGCTGGCCTGATACTTTGGAGGCAGCCAGGGCTGGATTTGAGGGCGTCCCACTTGAAGAGCTTCCCCCACTCAACAGGCAACAAAGTGAATTAGCCATGGAAGTCCTGAAAATACTTTTCAACATCACGTTTGACAAAGGCAGAAGTAGCGTTGATGAGGTACAGAAAACCCCCAACTCTCATGTGACAATATGGACATGTTATTATTATTTTGATTTTAATAAATGGAAAAATAAAACAGTAATTTAGCTTTAGTTGATGTAGCAACAAACTTCAAGCAGATATTGTAAATAAACTCACGACGGTCCAAATCAAGATGTGTTTTTCTACGTTGTCTGAAGGAGGAGGCAGCAGAGTTCAGAAGACTGGCAGCTATTCTGAGACACTGTCTGATGATCCACACAGACGGTGAGGAGGGCACGCAGGAGTTCCACAGGTACAGAACATCCCCCTTCATCAGCCCTTTCCCCAGCACGGGCTCTCTAATCCCATCCTGTCTTTCCCTCAGTCATGTGGTCAACCTGCTGGGTAACCTGCCCCTTCCCTGCCTGGACGTACTCCTGGCACCAAAAGTGCAACAAAGCTCCACTGAGTACATGGGTGTTAATATGGATGCAGTCAGCATGCTGCTGGACTTCATGGAGAAAAGGCTTGACAGAGTAAGATTCAACTGCATTCTTCTTCTTTAACTCTGCATTTATTAAAAGAAAAAAACTGGAACGAGGATCCAAAATTTACAGTCCAGCATAAAAGATTAGGCAGCATAGCTGAACGTGTAGAGTTGTTCGCAAGAATTAAATAGCTGCCTTAAGATGTGGTGGCTAAAAAACTAGAAGAATATCATTTGATACTACCACCCAGGACATAGTTAGGGTTAGGGTTAAAGGTCGGGAAAGAGGAAGCATCACGTGTCATGCCAGAGACTTTAAAGCAAAAAAAACCCAAATTACTGAGTTAGTTTGAAAACGTAAAAAACTTGTGCAAGTCATTGCTTGATTAAAATAAGCTCAGAGAATTTAACTCAGACTAACAGTCCTCCGATTGCTCAAGTGTAGCAATCTGAAAAGTCAAAAACTATTAAACGTCTTTCAGAGGGATGCAGAATTCTTGAGAAAGAAAATCCTCAAAAAAAACCAAAACAATTTGCCTATTAATTGTGCTAAGCAGTAAGTATCCAAAAGTTTTTGCGAATGTGGAAAAATAAATATGATCCTAAGGTTAGGGAGTGTATTTAACCAAAAACAAGATTGGTAAAACAAAAGCAAGACTTTAATGTGTCAAAAAAGGGAGTTAATTAGTGGAACAACTGGATTGTAGAAATGAAAACATGTAAACTTAAACTAAAAACAACACTGGCTAAGAAAATAAAGTGAATAGCTATTAGATGGATGAACAAACAATATGACAGGTTTAAACTGGTAGAGTGTATCCTTTTCACTGGAGATGTTTAATTTTTCTGATTTTACATTGTTGTTTTTGTTATGTTGTGTTTTTGTTTCTTTTTTTTCTTTTCCTCCCATTAACAAAATCGAAATCCAAAAACAAGGATTTTTTTTAAAGTTCTTTGTTTTTTAATGTTTTATAGGTCATATTATTTTAGTCTCTTTTGATAAAAAAAAGCACTGTTCCTGCAAATGGGCTCTTTGTGTTTTGATCTGGAATTTCTTTTCATCTGTGATGTTGTGCTTGTGTGGCATAGCTTGTATTTTTATGAAATTCCCTCTGTGTGTATCTCAGGGACAAAGGCTGAAGGAGACCCTCCTCCCATCACTCAATCTGCTCGTTGAAAGTTCACGCATCCATAGAGAGACCAGAAAATTCCTTAGGTCAAAGGTCATTACTGGAATTGTTCACAGTTATTCTCATTTTATGATCCCTGTGTGAACGGTGTATGTTATCAGTGTGCGTGTGTGTGTGTGTGTTGCTTACAGGTGCTGCCCCCTCTTCGTGACGTGAGGAATCGGCCAGAAGTCGGCGATGCCCTCCGAAATAAACTGGTCCGTCTGATGACACACGTGGACACTGACGTCAAAGACGCGGCTGCTGAATTTCTGTTTGTTCTCTGCAAAGAAAACGGTGAGATATGAACCTGCTAGCTTTATGACCTTGTTGAAGCAAACGTGACAGCAGCAGAGTTTTCTCAGGAAGTAAATGCATTTCTGTTTTTAAGCCGCTTTGGCTTAATATGAAGACCTGTCACTAACTTGGGCTGGTAAAAGCCCCAATCACTTCATTAGAGACAGCTTGTTAGAGTCCAACGATTTAACACTTTTGCTCTTTACGTGGTAATAATAGCATCAATTTAATGTAAATTTGTAATAGTATCAATAGAGTATAGAAAAGATGGCGGTAATACAGTGGCCATCTTTATGATGAATTTGTAAAATAATTCCACAATTCCAGAAAAAAAGCTGGGGTTTTTTGTTTGTTTGGTTGTTTTTTTTAATGACACGTGAAAACACAAAGGACTCCGATCAAATGACTCAGCGTTAAACTTTCTGTAATGGTGCCAATTAACAGTCAAGTGTTCTTTGTCCAGTGTCGAGGTTCATCAAGTACACTGGCTACGGTAACGCTGCAGGACTGCTGGTTACCAGAGGACTCCTCGCAGGGGGCAGAGGGGCCGGCTGCTACTCAGATGATGAAGACTCTGACACAGAGGAGTACAAAGAGGCCAAGGCCCAGTAGGGACCCACCCAGAACCCCAAATCAAAACAGATATTTACAACATATATCTAAATTCGCTCGTTTTACTAGTTAAAGCAACGTTGCGGCCAGTTGAAATATGACATTTTGGTTGTTTATTTTATTTTATTCAACTTACTGTTACAGCAATCATTTCCTTTTGATCAAAACAAGTTAGTTTTGCTAAAACTCTTTCTGACCTCTGTTTCCCCAGTATAAATCCAGTGACCGGAGTTGTGGAAGAGGAGCAACCAAATCCAATGGAAGGAATGACAGAGGAGCAGAAGGAATATGAAGCCCTGAAACTGATCAAAATGTTTGAGAAATTGTCAAGGTGAGTCAAAATAAAAGCAGTAAAAAACATTGTAAAATAACCAACGTTTAGGAGAGAACACTAACAAACTTAACAATAAACTCTTAAAATGAACTCAAATCTGTTTGGTTCTGTTGGTTCAAACCAGAGGTGGGCAAACCTGGGGGCCTGGGGTTTGATGATATTTAATCCGGACCAAAGAGCATTTAAAATAGTTCCTTCCAAAGGCAAATTAAGAAGGTTGTGAGCTTGATCAGTTAAAAAAGATTCAGACCCCCTCCCTTCACCTAGCATGCTAACATGTCCTCTCAAGAAGGTGGGGCCAAACATCAATTGGAGCTTCACCATTCATATTCTTCAACCTATTTTTTTCAGTCAATAGTCCATCAAACATGATTTTTAGTTAACCTCCTACCCTCATTTTGGGGGTTCAGGAGGAGGATTTAGAGTGTGTTTGATCATTTGCACAGTTGTAAACATGGTTGTACAGTGAAATTCTTTCTTTGCTCACTGCAGTTAATGCTAGAGATAAGAAGACCAGAACCAACATGTAGAAGCACAACAGTAGAGCTGCTAGCTTGATGAGCCTTCAGGTGTCTTTAAAGTCAGCTGTTAAAAGCTTCGGGATGTCTACCTTTGCAAACTAATGAACGCCTGATATGCCTGTTTGTTTATGACTTCAGCTATCCGCGGCTACATTTTGACAGCAGCAAGTAAGCTGAGGTGATTCTTGTTTTGACTTGTTTTATACAGCGCAGGCTGTTATTTTAAAGTGCCTAATTGGGACAGATAAAGTTGTCAAACCTCAACATTTTATTCTTTATCTAGAGAATCTGAATCTTTTTCTTACCGATCAAGCTGACAACGTCTCAAATCTGGCTTTTGGGGAAATTCTGGTACTGTAAAGGCTCTGTGGGCCAGATTAAATAGTTCATTGTGCCACATGTGGCCCTCAGGCCTCGGTTTGCCCACTTCTGGTATAGACTTTGTTCTGTGCGCTGGCGCATGGTCAGAAGGGATCATCACCAATTGCTGGCCACAGGGTTGGCAGCATCAACCTGTCCAAAATGCCAAGTAAGCTGAAGCTTTAAAGATGGAGGCTTTGTCTCTGTAGTAGGTGGTTTGTAAAGTCCTATGCACCTAACAAGGGTTATCTAAATTTTGTGGGATAAAATGTCTGTGATGCAGCCAGGAATATTTTAAATAGACCCTGGCAGTTGCACATGAAAGCAGGGAGGAACCCTAGTGAACATCAGTGACTATTTGTTGGACAGGGACCAAGAGAGGGTGGACCAAGCGTGGTCCCATAGAGATCCAGAGGTTCCGAACGGTGGTCTACAGCTGGGTTTCTTAAGAAACACTGGGGAGATAACGCTAGCTAGTTAACGCCAACAGCTGACCAGCGGTATCATCAAAGATCAGGTCAGTTAGTGGCAAACAAGGAGAATTCACACATGAAACATTTAATCAACTTATCTTATTAAGTAATCCTCTTCATTTAAAGAAATTGGTAAAAAAAAATTAAAGCAAGAATTAAATGTTAATTTAATATCAATTAAGTGATAAATGGTGAATTTAGATTAAATAAATCAAATAAAATGTATGAAATGTAGCATTTAAAATCAGTCGTGTTTGAACAAACAACCACAGTAGTTGAGGTGAAAAGCCTATCAGGAGAAGATCTCAGAAGGAAACAGGTGCTTCTAACTGAAGCCTCGAAGCCGTGTTGGCACCTGCTTTTCAATGGAGCGTCTCTTTCTGTCTCGCTGCAGTCCTCCGCAGGTTTAGGATTACCTTCAAAACCCCTCATGAGCTCAACAGCTCAACCTCGACAGCTAGCAGATCAAGGCAGCAAGACTGTACCAGTTTATTACTGATGATTTTTTTTTGGGATATTTTGGTTAATTTTGCAGGACCAGTGTGATCCAACCTATGCAGCTTGGAACAGATGGGAAAATGAGAGTCATGAAAGGCGAAGACCTGCATAATCTGGCCCACACGCCTGCGTCACAGTTGCAAAGGTCTGCTGATTCAGGCAGTGAAGATGAGGCAGAATAAACTCCACATCGGCAACTTTTAGGAGCTTTCGCTTAAACAAACCTGCTAGTTCTCGTTCAGCACCTCCTTTTTTAAAGTAGTACTTGACAGTATAATGACCAGAAGGAGTCCTGTGTACATTCCTCTTTTATTTACTGTCTGTAGTCTGCCATATTATCAGTCTGTTACTGTAAAAAAAAGGTCCAATGACAGGTTTAAAATAAAAAGAGTTTGTTTTTGGTTCATCTGTGTAGAGCTGGAATATCCCTGTTGTCAACAGTCACAAAGTTCAATTTAATTCTTTTTAATTTTTTTTTTTTTTTTTTAAAATATAGCGCTTTTTGCAAGAAAATTGTCTCTAGGTGCTTTACAGAGGCAGAAACCCAGCGCCTGAACCCCAGGTAAGCCCAGTGGCAAGGAAAAACTCCCTTTTAACAGGAAGAAACCTTGAGCAGAACCCGGCTTACAGAGGAGGAACTACCCTGCTGTAAGATGGCTGGGTAAAGAAGGAGAAGAAGAGGGAGTTAGGACAGGAGAGAGATAATAAGAGAGAGGGGGAGAGAAACAAATGCAAACCTAGCAACCAAAATATAGGGTATATTTACTAAAACGTTGGATTGTAATTTCTCCCTAACAAACTTTTTATCTACCATTTTGACATGGAAATTATGCAGAAAGACAGCTCTCCCCGCTGTATTCACATGCGTTAATTTCATTGGATGGTGGATTCAAACAAACAAACAAAAAAAAAACTACAAAAAGAACTGGTGTTGCCAAATTGAAGCCAGTTTTAATGGAAAAAAAGGTGTCAAAACTTTGTGAGAAGGACTTGTTCATTTTTGGGGCATTATTATGTTTGTATATCAGGGACTTGCTCGATCCTATACTCTCTAGTTCGTGTCGGCTCTCACAAGGACCCACTTCTTGGGGTTTTGTATACCTGCTAACACAACTGTGATCACTAACAATTAAAGTTTTCAAAGCAGAGCTGTTTGCCTTTTTTGATGGATTCTATTATCTTATTTATTGCCTTTTAATCTAAAAGCCAGGTTTGGTCTCAACTTGCTCTGTGCCTGTGACAACATCTGTGGGTCCCTCATTCTGCTACCTAATGCTGAAATCAAATATTCTCATTGGTCAGTCCAATTCAACTTTATATAAAGTGCCAATTTATAACAATGTTCTCTCAAGACATTTTACGCATTCAAGAAAATAAAAAAGAGAAGCAGCTCCTAGGGCAAAACTTCACACTGAGTAAGCCACTGGCGACGGGGCGAGGGAAAACTAAAAGGGAGAAATCTCGAGCACGACCGGACTGGGTGTGAATGGCCATTTGCTCCGTATGCCTAGAAGAGAGAGAGAAGGAGAGACGAGAACATGTGAGAGAGGGGGAGGGGAGAGGGAGATGAAGAGACAAGGGCATGGGGGAGAGGGGAGATGGAGGATGAACCCACTCAGGAGGGTGGAGGTAGGGAATCCATTGAAAGGTGAACCCTCTGCCTGATGCTACTCTATCAAGGTTCACTGTAGGGATGGTGCTGGTCAGGTGGTGTCCTCCAAACATGATGAAACCACAAAGTTTTATCTTGTTTCTTACAGATCTTTAGGTGGTTTCAGGTGTCTTTAACTGAGGAGACGCTTCTGGCGGGACAGGCCCTCATGAAGCTCAGACTGGTGGAGTGATGGCTGACCTTCTGAAACCTTCTTTTACAAGATCTCTGGAGCTCAGCCAGAGTGATGGTTGGGCTCTCCTTCACAGCTCAGACCCTTTTCTCTGGGAGGAGGCCACTGAGCTCTGAGGAACCTTTAAAGCAGCAGAAATGTCTTTGTAGTCTCTCCAGGACCTGTGGCTGGATACAGTCCTGACTCTGCACGCAGGAAGAAGTTCAATACACATCCTGGTTTGGTTTTTTCTTAGCAGTGTGACCTGATAACCAGGTTAATCCAGGATAAATTAAACAGGTGTGTGATTTCCCAAATCATGTCCGATCATCTGAATCTACCACAGGTGGACTCCAGCCAGCCAAAGATGATCGACAGAAACAGAAGATCGGGAAATAAGTTAAACAAAAAAAAAAAAAAAGAGTTTTCTGCACCAAATCCCCGTTTAATAAATAAATACTCAATAAAAAGAAAATCTCATTGGAACTACTCGGGAATTTTGGGATACTGAGTTTTAATCGTCATAGGTACAGAGGTCGGATACAGGTTTAATAACGTTTTTTTATCATTTTACATTTGTAGTTTTGTGTGCAAAGCAGAGGTGGGAGTCAAGCAAGAAAAGAGAAACTGTTCTAAAAGACACATGCACACACACGCACCCATGCACGCACACACACGCATACACACACACACAATACAGATACAAACAGTAGTAAATAACCACCCTGAGTTCCAGAGATGACGACTGTATCTAATATTTCATCAGTGAGAATATTGATCGTCCTGTGAAATGACAGATGTGATCAACTTATAGGACAGATGCAACCAGATGTGCACACAAATACTTAAAAACATGCATGAACAGTGACACGGATCAAATGGTAATTGTTCAAATACTTGACGAGACTGTGTGTCAATGTCAGTGTGACTTAAAACTCCATAGAAATGATGTTCTCCTGTTCATGTTCCACATTAAAGTCGCTGATTCTTACATGCTGACCAAAAATAAACTGCTCAAAATCCAAAGTCAAAATGAAAAATTGCATGAGCTCAACAGTTATCTTGCATGGCTGTCGAGGACACACGATGTCGATCGTATCGTCTGCATAGGTCAAAGGTGTTTGTCTGAGTGTGTGTGTGTGTGTGTGTGTGTGTGCAGGTCAAATTCAGGTTGCTTTCGTTGGTGCGGAGGAGAGCTTTGATTCTGCCTCCAATTGCTCTAAAAATACGACATCAGCTTGGTGCGAGGACTCGGGTAATCTGGACCTGCGTGTGTTTTCTCTGTCCTCCTCTGGAAGCCAGACACAGCATGTTCTCACTCTGAACTCAGAAATCTAAAAATTAACCTAAAACCAAACCTTAATTTGAGATTTAGCCAATGTTGGGTAGTAATCACAGTGGTTCTGATACCATTTCACCCAGGAGTGATGCATCTGTGGTGGCCAATCAGCTCAGGGTTCAGACAGAGTCGGGCCAATCAGGAGTCAGACAACACAGGTGCTGTGATGTTGAACGCATGAGCCTGGACGTGTCGCGTCCAGTCTCGGTGATGTCGCGGACCTGCTGCTTGGACCTCGTCTCTGCCCCCTCCTGTGAGCTGTTTCTCAGCTCCTATCTAGATGAAAAAGTTCTGGGTCCTTGCTTCTCCTGGATGGTTTCAGGCGGTCCTTGTGAGCCCGGGGCTGTGCTCGTGGTCTTTTCTGAAACCGGTGTGGACGCCACCATTGTTGCTACAGTTTTAGGGTGTACAGCGATGGGGTTGAGGGTCTTTTCCTCGCGGGAGGGTTCCAGCACTGAAGGAGCTGTAGAGGAAAATCTGGCGCTCGAACAGTCTTCCTCTCCTGAATGGACGTGTCTGGAGTTGCCGTCTGTTCCTCTACAGTTCAGACTTCCTCCATCGGCCGTCAGCGCCGCCTGAATCACATGTTGCATTCCCTCAGCGGTCCCTGCGTCACTGGCTGTTTGGGTTAAAAGCAAGATCTTTAGCTCAGATTAAAATGACCCAACAGGGGGACTTAAGGATCTGTTTTCACCTGGTCCAGGTTCCTGTCTGTCAGATGGAACCTGTAGGCAGGTCAGCTGATCCACTCCAGAGGCCCGCAGATGCACAGGTGACTTCTGTAAGATTGCCTTTAGCTCTGAGGAACAATAAAACGAAGAGCCCATGAAACCTGGAACCTTCAGGTTCACCATGAACAGAAGCAACAGTTCTAACACCTTCTGTCATGCTTAAAGCGTCCTCATGGACCGACACCACCCTGCGCTGTGGGAGGGGCTTCTGTAGATGGCACGGCTTAGGAAGACTGCCTGCTAACACGAACACAAGCACAGAAACAGTAAAACAGTGTACAAAGAAACAGTCACGCACCTCGCGTCTGCGCAGTGGCAAACAAGGAGTGTGTTGATGAAGTACATCAGGCTCACCATCAGCGATTGATTGTGATTTCTCCCAGCGGTCCTGTTTGCCGGGACTCCTCCGTGGAAGTGGGACTCGCTCTTTTGCGGGGGAGCTAACTGTGGCTCCACCCCCTAAACTCTCCTGGTGTCCATTCTGAGGATGAAGATCACCATGATGTCAGTGATGTAGCGTGTGAGTCGTTTCAGCAGCTCAGTTGTGTTTTGTTGTGTGTTGTCTAACAACAGTGTTGGTGCGACAAGAGCTGCAAACATGGCAATTACAGACACTGCAACAGCAACAAAAACACCAGCACAATTACAACGATCGCTTCAAATACAGCTGCAAAAGGTGCAAACAAACCAGCGCAGCTACAACAATCAGTGCAAGAAAAGTTGCAACCACTGCAGCGACAGACACCACCCACTACTCTTTTTTTTCTCCCGTCAGCCCCGACACAAAATTCTCTTTGATTTATTTTAATTTGATACGAGCAATTTGAGAAATATTCAGATATTGAGTCACAAAAGCAGAGCATATTTGATTTGAAAAACTTGATTCTAACAGAAAATACTTGAAATTTATCTGGAATTTCAAAGGCATCTTTATAACAGTAAAAGATGAGAGTTTTACCGCTGCTGTGCAGTCAGGTGACCTGGGCCTCACTCTCTCCGCTGGGCTGATGGACGGAGAAGAGGAAGCGTGCCCTGCTCCTCCTCCTCCCACCATCTGAGGTGGAAGGAGTCCGGCGGGGCGTTTGGGGACAGCTGGTTTCGGGCTTTTCAGAAAAACAGCAGATTCTGCTAAAAAAAAGCAGAAATATTCTGGATCAATATTTATGTCCTCCTTATTGATTAAGGCCAGTCAGGCAAGTTGTTCACCAGTCCTACAGTTGTACTTGCTCCAGCACCGTAAACTCTTAAACGGCTACAGAAACACACAAACCCCGACTGCTGAGGAGAAACATTTCTTTTCTAATTGAAAGCAGCTAAAACCCTGAACTGCGGCGAGGCTGATGGGACAGACGAGCCACGATGTTGCAGTACTTCAGTGTTGGATATTGGCTATTGTGATACACTAGAACATAATCGGCAGTCTCAAGCACACTTTGTGACTAATTTGGTTACCACAGGCATTAACAATAGCATACAAACTCAATTTTACTTAAATATGTAACCTCTTTTGTTCGGTACAAACGTGAGCCGGGGCAACATTTGGCACATTAGCGCCCCCGCTGGAGAAACAGGCGTCATCAGCGTGAAACAGGACTTCTGGGGAGGTATTTGATGACCTGTTTTAGTCTGTCTGTCTGTTTTTCTGGAAACTGGTCATTAATCTATGTAGATTTGGGATTGAAAAGTTTTATTTGTTACACGTAACATTAACATTTGTTAGCCACAGTGAAATCGTGAAAAGTAGCCTCGCTCTGTGACTGGATGTTAAGCACGTACGAAAACAAATGCAAATATAAAAATAGAAACAAAATAGATGATGGTGTGTGTATGTACAACTGAGAATAAAAGACCGGTGATATAACCTGTACCATGTGAATGCGTGCGGGATTTTTGATACCTGAGGAAGTGGACATTGTTCTGGGCTTCACAAACATCAGACAAGGCTCATGTTTGTCCAAGCTGGCACCTGATCAAGAGAGAGGATTTAAAAACCAAAAAAACCCATCTTTTTTTCTGTTTCTCTAAGTAGACATGGTGTGTGAGCAGCAAAAACTAATACTGCAAAACAGGAAGCGAGATAAGTGACACCATGGTAGTACAACAATAACAAAACAAAGAAGAATGGGACTCAGAGGAAGGCCTGCACCACATGGAACTTTTTAAAAAGGAGCCTTTTCTCTGCTTTTTATTGTTTTTTTTATACAAGACTGTAAATTTCAAAAGAAAGTATATTAAAAACATAATGTGCCGATGATTCTGCAAAAAACATGACCTACCTTCTGAGTTGGTCTTCATCATCTCCTCATCAGGTTTCTATAAAACATACAGTTGAAATCTAGAGACCTTTGATGTCGCTCTGGTTTTATCAAATTTAACAAAAATATCCACCGCAAGCGAAGAAACAGCAGCGTTTAATGTTCCTGCTCTGATTGAATGCTATCACTAATGAACTGTAAAATAATAATAATAAATAGAAAAAAACAAACGCTAAATTCATGCTTCCACATCATTCTACAGTAGATATTACCAATATTGATCAGATGAATCAAGTATTTGTTTGTGTGTCTGACAGGAAGGATACCTGAGTGGTCTTGGTGTCCGCAGGGGTCGTTTGGGCCAATCCCATTTTGTGTGAAAGCACCGGAAGCCTCTGTTCAAGACTGCAGCCGCTCTCAGACGACCGTTTCTGAAAACAGGAACAGTTTTGACTCATTCCTTCCCTGCTGCCAGTAACAAATCCACCAATTTTCATGACTCATTCACTTTTGCTGCTTTTTTTAAATACATTGGGACATCTCTAATGGATAAATACTATTTACTTCATCTATTTATGTTGTATTGGTGTGTTCCAAAGCTGTGAATCTGGTTTTCTGGCAGCTAACTTCAGGCTAACTTCAGGTAGCATCTGTGCTTTGATGTCATTTCCTTACCTTGCTGTCCATGTGACCTGTGTCTTCAGGATCTGATCCCGCTAGAAGTATGAGGCTCTGGCTCTTCCCCTCCCTCAGCAATCTCTTGGTGATTTTTGCTCTTCTTTCTTCAAAGAAAAACCCCGCGCGCCGTTCCTTTATCAGTGCTTTGTTTCTCCCCTGGTTACTCTCAATGGGACCAACCGCAGGATGGACAGATTGAGTTGGCGAGATAAAAGGAGCTTCTTCCTCCTGGTTGGAGGCTCTGGTGGCATAGGGAGGTGTGGTCTCACTGGGAAGCGTCGCGGTGGTTAGCATGTTGACAGGTGCTGCTGTTCCCGTCGGGTCGCCTGCAAGATGGTGGCTGGTGGCTGCGGATCCTTCTGTGGTGGTGGCATCAGTAGAAACGTTAGCATCCTCCACTGACTTTGCCCACGTCCCCTTCTCTCGCTCTCTTTCCCTGTCTCTTTCTCTCTCTTTGGCCTCACGAAGGGGTCGAATAAGGTCTGCAATGGAGGGTCTTTTGACCTTCACCACATCTCCATCTACACCTCCCGCTTTGGGGGCTCGGCTGCCACGCGCCCTCTTGAAGGCAAAGAAGTCACCAAATTTTTTCTTGATGTTTTTGGTGGGAAGTGTGGCGGCGGCGGCGGTGGTGGTGGTGCTGGTGGGGATTGTGGTAACAGGGGTGGGGTTAGGGGAAGTGGAGGATGTGGAGGAGTGCAGGGCATTGGTGGAGACACAGGATGCGTCAATAGATGGTATAGACGAGGTGACAGGGGTGATGTCAGAGGAGGAGATCTTATCGGAAGATGAAATGAGGGTGATGTCTGAGGGAGGGGGACTTGGCTCTGAGGGAGTGGCTTGGGCAGGGTTTGACTCCTCCCATCGGCCTTTTCTGCAGCAGGAAGACAGCAGAAAGAGCAACAGACAAGAAGAGACTCAGTACGACGGCTACGGCTACAGGATTCAACACACATGCTCAGCTGACGGCGAGGGCCATGCAACGTACAGCGCTTTGATTGGTCGCTCGTTTTAGCACCTCTGCGGTGCCGACAGCGGTCACCTGCTCAACGTATCCACACGGTACAAATACAACTTCCTTTGTCCCTGATCTCAAGTCTGGTTTGGTAGTGTGTGTTTAAAAACCAAAATCAAACGTGAACATTCAAAAAAAAAAGAAAGTTCTAACCTGGTGGTGGGCTGCAGCACTGATCACAACCCACGTATTAACGTTGCTTGAACTGAGACTGTGCTAGGAGAATGTTTGTGGGCTCCTGTTGTCAACGGTCACTTGACCAGGCCACACGATCAAAGACTTGGCCAAATCCATCCCTGAATCTCCTCCACCCTGTGTTCGACCAGTCAAGCATACAAGTTTGCTACGAGTGAAAGAAAACAGACGGGGCGTTCCTGCTGTTGCTAGCTGCCCACCCAGCACCACCTGCCTGCTAGCTGGATCTCTGCCTTTTTGCCCTCCTAGCATCTTCAAAAGCGTAAGTCGATTCAACCCTGATTTGACTTTACAAACGTTCGCTTTGTTTCAACTGAAGTGGAGAGATGTAAAAACCTGCAAAGTCCAAATTTGGGCCAGGACACTTCTGGTAGCGGTGACAAAAATGATGACGTGATCATATTAAGGCAACGAATGAATGTGGAAAACATCAGTGAACAATTAAACAATCAATAAGTATTTCTCTTTTTTGGTTCAGTACTTCTTTTGGATGAGGGGGTGTAGTTCCCGAGGAGCTGCCTCTATGGAGACGCCTCATAGCTATGACTTTATATCAGCAGAAAGTAGATGCTGTAATGGTCTGTGGACTATGTGGACTGTCCCCCTACAGCCACTGATGGATCTGGGTGTTTTTTGGGGGTTTGGGGTTTTTTTGGTCTTTAGTGTACAGGTTGCCCTGGGATGAAGTGGTGGCTTGTCTGGCATCGCACATGGGAGCAGTGTTGAAGAATGGCTGGATGGCTGGATGGATGATGATGGATAAATGCACGGATGGGTGGAATGGACTCTACTGCTACCTAGTGACCTGGCCTGACAGAGAATTCTTGCATTTGCAAAGACAAAAAACAAAAAGGCAAGATTTGTCCTGTTTTTCTCCGTCCATGTAAACGTGTTTTTGTTAAAGATCGATCCTCTAATCACAAAGACACCTACTTCAACGGAAATATCGACCACACAACGTGAGTTGAGGGTAACCAGACCTTCTGGTTCACCAGAGACAGTCCCAGTTTTAAACCTTGTGTCCTGTGTCCCGGTGGATTTCAACAAGCTACATATGGCAGCAAGTCATTTAAAGCCATAACAGTACATTCCTGTCGGAACTGGTTGTTTCGGTCCATGTGTACGTCAGTCATACAGTTGTTACAGCAATCCGTAATCGGAACTGCATAGAAAGCTCCACCGTTCTCCGTGTCTATAGCTTTGACGCACATTGGCCCAAAAAAAAAACCGCGTGGGACCAAACACCTTGAAAGCACTGCTAATTACTCAAGTTAGCTTTCATGATAGTTGCTCTAAGTTCTATGATGGATCACTGCCAACCAGAGCTTCCAGAACCACGTCTACTCCATCATGAAATACTAAGGGTCAGAAAAAGAACTTCAGAGAATGCGATATGCACCTGTTTTGCTTGTGTACTACATGTTGATGTTCCAAACAGTTTTTGTTAGCTTTGGAGTAAAAATTAACCCTAAAAACCTCCAGGTTTTTCAAACTGTCAGCCAGCCCAAAGGTGGTTGAACCAGTTTTCACAGGCTAGTAGTAGCAGTAGTAGCAGAAGTACTCACAGTGCATAGTCGGGTATTATTTTCTTGGTAAAGAACTCTTCCACTCCTTCGTCCACTCTGCACATGCTGTCACTGATCTCCACCTTTGAAACGGGCTCCTGCAGCAGGCAACACAACACAGCTCAGCTCAGGAAGCTTTTCTTTCTCTTTGCCACCACAATAACATGAAATAACATTTGTAAATAATCCCAGTTAATGTAATGCAGTTTGATGCTGGATTTGACATCTTAGCATCATTTAGGTTTTTTGGGAACAAATGCAAGATAAAATTCGAGGGAGCAACATGCTAAGCACATGAAAACATGAAAATTGCAGAGAAAATAAAACGTTAACCAGGTTTAGCAGAATTTTTTCAAGTTCTGCAGGCCGGATTAAAAGCCCTAATGGGCCGCATATGGCCCCCGGACCGTAGTTTGCCAATGCCTGATGAAGGAGTTGACAAAGTTTATACCGAGAGAGGAACGTGAATGTGTTAACGCTGAATCTATGACGCCGTTTGGTGGCTTCACAACATGTCACAGATTTTCTTTTATTGAAATGTGTTTTGATCCAGCTCTCTGCTTTCTAAAAATCCGCTACTGAGGATGACAGCAGATCTGGTCCGTGCTTGGTCACGCTTAGTTTCACAATA
This sequence comes from Tetraodon nigroviridis, assembly GCA_000180735.1. Classification (NCBI taxonomy): domain Eukaryota; kingdom Metazoa; phylum Chordata; class Actinopteri; order Tetraodontiformes; family Tetraodontidae; genus Tetraodon; species Tetraodon nigroviridis. The sequence goes on from CAAE01014926.1 coordinate 50,044, forward strand.
TGACTGAGATCATCTCATGACACCAAAAACACATGGCATTTCTGGGCAATGACGGTGTGAACAGCAGGAGGGATGCTACATGAGGTGTCCTAGTCTGCTTCAGGTTTCTATCCGTCAACATTTAAACAAAACGGTTTTCCGTTTACACAA
>CAAE01014928.1:3035-21841 GCA_000180735.1 Tetraodon nigroviridis
AGAGAGAGAGAGAGAGAGAAGAGAGAGCCAAGAGGGGCAGCAGGTACTTTTTTGTTTATGTCGTTGCATAAGAAGAAATGTCTCAGATTGATTAAAGCCAGTCAGGCGTGTGTTCACAAGCATCAGCTTTAATCCTCCCTTAAATCTGACCCCAAGGATTGTTTTGCTGAAACGATTTAGCTCTAGCAATGTTTAGAGCAGCTGCAGTATTTAAAGACGGTTTTTTTCCCCTTAAACAGCGTTCACAATAACTTTATAAGGTCTATAGACAAGAGTGACTGGTTTTATTTTGTCTCGAGATACATCTTAATCACTAATTTAATCACTAATAGAAGGCAAGGAGCAATTCTATCTGCCACCTTCCAGCTCAATGTTGCCACAGCAACCAGAGCTGCTAAAGGGAGGCTTAAAGCAGAAAAAAAAGAGACAAAACTAAACCAAACAACTACTAATTGCTTTGCACTAGGAAAGCTGATAATCTATCCTATTTTTAGTATGTGTGTATAGTGGTTTGTCAGATTTTTATTTATCTTGTCTTCCTCTTTCTAATTTCAAATTTTTTCTCCAATGTTCCCCGTTGTGGGATGAATAAACATATATTCTATTGTAAAAAAAAAAAAAAAACAACCAGAAATTACATATGATAAGTGTCCTCAGTGCATTAGCAGAGGTTATGTTGTTTATTTTGGAACTACTCTCCTGTCTTCTGAGTCATCTATTTACTTCATATTTTACAAATATTAAAAGACGTCGCTCCAGATGTGGGGTTCTATTCTGTAATGATGCAATCAATTACCCCTCCTGGGTCAAGATGATTCTGGGCATCCAGCAGCTATTCATTCGAATTGGTGTTAGATATAAAAAAAATGGATTTATAAATTCCCTGTTGACACAGATCGTCATTGTTATTCATCATTTCATAACCACAGGAACTGGGACAATTAGCCCCGGAAGAACAAGTGTACGTACTATTTTCTATCCAAATATCACCAGGAAGAACTGACCAAGCTGGAGACTAATTGGTGAAAATCCGTACAAAATGATGGATTTTCAGTCCCCCCAACAGCGATTGAAATTAAATTCTGGTATTGTTATACAAAATGATCTGTACAATTCTGTTAGCCTGCTGTGACCAACGCGGATCCGAATACTCTGGGGATTCAATGTGGTACTTCTTCTCCTCCAGGGACTTATTTGATGTCCCCAAAATACCTTTTGTTACCAAAGACCAAAGTTCTGAGTCATACCCAAAGCCTTGGTTCCGTCTGTGCTTGATTCCTGAGGGCGTCCTGTGCAGCTGCCGCATTACAAAGTGTTCCTGCTTTAGTCATGTGGTCAATCAAAGCAGAAGAATTCATGGACTTGAGCAGAATATTGATGAAGTAAAAGGGAATATTTACAGAAGCCAAGCTCATTCTGATGAGAAAAATGACAGTCCAGGTCAGTGGGGAGCTTACCTAAGAAGCTAGTTCCACTTAGCAGTTTTCTGTGGAGATGTGCACTTGTAAATCTCTTTTTGATTGCCCACTGAGGATAAATGGTGTTTTATCATATTTTCTTTTTATGAGCGGTTTTTCTGTTCTCCTGTATCAAAAATGGACCTATAATTGCTGATGTTATCAGTTTAATTAACTAAAACAGCCCCATGTGACATGAACTGCACACATGGACTTCCATCAACTTTAACAAGCAACCTTTGCCAGTAAACAAATTTTCAGGAAGCATTAGTAAATCTGTCACGAATCAACATTGAAGGTCTCAACTCCTCAATCAATACGGCAAAAGGCCTGTGGTTCTTTAAATCCCGGGGATCAGAATGTCCAGGCTGATTTAAAGGATTGCTTCTGAAAACTTCCTGACTTGAGGATTTAATTAAAAATCGCACCAGAGCCAGAAAAACATCGGGCTTCACACAGGTTCCTGCAGTCATAAATAAACCCCCTAACTACCCCCCAAAGGAAAAACATGTGCTAAAGTTTACATTTTTTAAGATAAGGGGAACTGCACATTGTTTGACAGAATGACAAAACAAATACATTTACTTGAACAAAATAAAGAAATAAATACTTTCACACCACAAATGCATCATCTGAACATCACAAAATCAGGCGATAATAAAATGCAAATGGACGCAGAGGCTGATAACTGCTTTTGCATAATTCATGCCTAACTCCTAACAGATCTGCACACCTTCTCAAAGACTTTGTTTTGATTTTTAAAGGTTGAGGAATAAATCACACTAAAAGCTAGAGACGGAGAAGTGATTGGCATTGAAAAACGCCAAATGAGATACACATTAAAAGGACAGGTGGGAAAATCAGGATGTTTTGGTGTTTTTTATATCATTACATTTCAGTTCTAATCAGTTTAAGGTATAAAAAAAACCTCTAAATGGTGAATAACAGACTCAAACACCTGGATGGCCTCTCTGGTACTGTACACAAATAGTTTACATCCTACCTCACAGACAGACCTGCTCCTCTCAGGTTCATAACATCACCTGTGGTGTGCCCCAGGGTTCCATTTTAGGTCCTGTTCTTTTTAACCTGTACATGCTCCCTTTTAGTGGCGTCATCGGGAGACATGGAATCAGCTTCCACAGTTATGCCGATGATACGCAGCTCTACATCTCCATGATGACACCAGGCCAACGGACGCTCTTTTTAACTCTAGTTTAGACATCAAATCCTGAATGACAGAAAACTTTCTCCAGCTTAACCAGGACAAAACTGAGGTCTTAGTCATCGGTCCCGAGGCTCTGAGAGAGAAGCTTTTACCCCAATTAAAAACACAATCTTTTCATCCATCATCACAAGCAAGAAACCTGGGCGTTATTTTTTTGACTCCGAGCTGACTTTTATTCCGCACATTAAAAACATTACCAAAATGGGGTTTTTACCATCTTAAAAACATCGCCAGAGTCCGCCCCATTCTCTCTCGGGCACACAGGGACACTGATGCATGCTTTTATCACCAGTCGTATAGACTATTGCCATGTCCTGCTCTCTGGTCTTCCCAAAAAGACTATTTCGAGTCTACAATTATTCCAAAATTCAGCAGCACGTGCCCTGACTAAGACCAGGGGGCGGGACCACATTACACCATTTTCAGACCACTCTCCATTGGCTCCCCGTGTGTTTTAGGATCGATTTTAAAGTTCTTTTACTGGTTTTTAAATCTCTTGATGGTCTTGGGCCTTCTTATCTTTCAGAACTGCTTTTACCCTATGAACCCTCGCAGACCCTGCGCTCCTCTGGCAGCAGGCTCCTAGTCATTCCCAAAGTCAGGACACGCTCACGGCGAGGCATCGTTCCAGTTCTACGGCCCCCGTCTATGGAACAGTCTGCCGGAGGAGCTCAGGGCCACAGAGAACATTCAGGTTCTCAAGACCAGGCTCAAGACTCATCTTTGTAGCTTAGCCTTTGATCAGTATTTATTGTTTTAACTGTACTTGTTTCCCTTTTCACTTATCTCATCACTGTATTATTCTTAGAGTCCCAGTGTTTCCTCTGAGGAGCCTCTGCACCAGGAGCTGTGGTGGACTGTGGCTGCTGGGCTCTGGCTGGTGGGCCCTGGAGGCTTGGTCCTGGCCTCAGCTCCGCTCTGGGCCTCGGGCTGGTGTCCTGTGGCTGCGGGTGACTCTCTGCTCCTGGTGCAGACTGCTCCTCTGGTGACGCTCTCAGGTCCATTTTCAGATGTGATTTTAGTGATATGGATTCTAGCATGTCTGTGGGAGGGTGTGTGTGTGGGGGGCATGAGCATTTAATTGGGGTGCTGTTGGGCTGTGTGTGTGTGTGCAGGGGTGGAGGGTATATAAGATTGATTTTAATGCAATGGAAAGCACTTTGAGCTGCATTGTATGCATGAAAGGCACTTTATAAATAAAGTTTAATTTGATTTGATTTGATAAGACAGTCTAGCTCCACTTTAACATTAAGGGAACGCCCTTGCTGTAAACACCCGTGAGTTCGTTCATTCCATGGGTACGACGTTGACACAGTCTTCCACCATCTCAAACAGGAAGTGGTGGAGGCCGCTGCCTCGGGCCACCTCGCTGGCCGTCTCCCCGCTGCTGCTGCGCAGCCCCAGCTTCAGGTGGCGCTGAGAGAGCAGGAGCTCCAGCGTGTGAGCAGAGTCCGCTCTGAAGGAGTTGGTGTGCGAGGCGGCCAGGTGCAGGGCTGTGAGTCCTCCGTTGGTCTGGGCGTTCAGTTCCGCTCCGTGCCGCAGCAGGAGGCTCGCCACGGCGACGCGACTCCAGCGGCAGGCGCTGTGCAGGGGCGTCCACCCGTCGATGGTTTGGGGGTTGATCTTCGCGCCAGCGGTGAGTAAAGCAGAAGCTGCGTCCACGTGTCCGCTGTACGCCGCGCGGTGCAGGGGGGTGTAACCGTCTTCGTCGCAGCTGTCCACTAGCGATGGGTTGTCAGTTAACAGTCTGTTTATAGTTGAAATCTGAAAAAAAGGTTGGATGTGTCTCGAAATGTGAAAGTTTACCACCCTTTTTCCACTACATTTGTCACCTGAATGTCACCACAGCAACCATTCTCAATGAAAGAGGTGATTTAATCAATGAAAGAACACAGAAGCGTATCATACGTTGCCATGGCGAGCTTTCTTTCACTAACCTGTCAATGGCGTGTAAGGATAATTACAGCTGCGGTTGGATCGCTGCGGGGAGACATCCATTTAAAAACACTATATGATATTGGCTTCTTTTAGCTGGTTATTTCAGTCAGCGTTTCATTTCTATTCGCAGTTCGCAAGCTGCTTATTGCCGAGCATGTTGGACAATCAAAATGTCAGCCAACTGCAGGCTCACATTCATCTTCAAGACTAAATTACAGCAATCAATTTAAGTGACTGAAATTTTTCCCTCTACCTGTCATGACAACCACCCTTTCTGTTTAAAGGACGCTCCTGTGATACACCAATATCTGTTTGGAATGAACCATCATTTCAGTGCGCAAAAGGCAGCAAGTCTACAAAGTTGATAATTTTAGCTATTTATAATTTCTTGATATAAACATTGTATTTTTAATCAGATTAAATTGCAGTGTGATTCAATAAAATCTGTATTCTGCCTTTGTTGGGAGTATATATCTGTATATTTATTTCTAACCAGTATCTAATAGCCATTTACCTATATTCAGTTCAAATTTATGCATCTCCTACAACCAAAATTGTCTCCAAAAGCCTTTAACAAGGTCTAGTCAGGGATCTAATTGAAGATTTTCTTTCTCCACAGCATAATTTATTACTAAATTTGAAACGGGGACCTTCTTATTAGGAGCAGCTGCAAGTGAGAACGTTGAGATCCCACAACGAAAAAAACACTTCACTTACCCGATTTTTTTCTGCTGCCCAAAGAATGAGCTCCTTCGGTCTGTCCTGAAGAGTCTTCTCTTTTTCTAGATACCACTCCTCACTGTGTAGCGACTCTTCTTCTTCAAACTCTTCCTCTTCACCTTTGCTTCCAGACCAGAGGCTGCTAGCGCCTCGGGGAATCAGGTGACCGTGCGTATTCAGAAGCTCAAGCTGGTTGAAATCTTCAGGAAAATCCATCTTCTGTTCTTCTGGCTAAGCATACAGAAGGCTCGCACTGGAAATTAAGACAGGTAAAGGCAAAAAAAAAAGGGGGTTTTATTTTTTCTCAAAGTCTTCAGGACTTTTAGGTTTAAAGCCTGTATAGGAACAGTTTAAGATAATCTTCCAACAAAGTAAATGGACTCTGCTATTACATTTGTATGTTTAAAATTCAATGTACAGTAATTTTCATCTTTTCCTTGATTCTAAGGTGAAGTGTCTGTGCAGTAACACACTTTTACCATGCTGATAATTAACTCTGATAATTAAATTATGAACCAAATGGAGGGTCAACAAGGCTTCACCATCTGTTGGCAAAATTGATTCATTCACAAATGTTTAAAAAGGTAACACTTGATGTAATTGAACTAGAAAAAACCATAACAAACATGTATACAAAATGTGCATACATTATTGAATACATTTGCAATTATTTGGATTGTAAATTACTGGGTGCGAAAACAAAACATTAAAACACAAAACAAGAGAATTTCAATAGTTGCAATTGCACAGATGATTGCACAGCTTCGAGAGATGAACCCATTAGAAGCTTCAACGATTTATTTGCCCATCACAACTTAACGGATATAAAAACTTTCTTCATGAAATAGAGGGACTTAGTTCTCACCTTCTTGATTTGCAAGTGTTTCTAAGATAAACAGACTTCAAACGCAACTGTTTCCATAAATTTGTGGAACAAAATAATCTACTAGCCGCTTCTTCTTCGCCCTTCTTCTACGGGTCGTCTTCTTCTTCTTTTCATCTTTTGTTTTCATTTCAACAGTGAAATCACTCGTTTCTGCCACCAAGTGGCCACTTTCTGAACTACACAAATCTAAAATTCAATTATGGCAAATTATTCATATTTTTTCACCAGTGATTAGTGAAACAACATTTACCCATTTATCAAGCTTTAAACTCATTTTAACGTACCCAAAGACCAACGAAAGCATACATCTGTGTTGCCAATGGTAAATTCATTTTTTGCTAAAATTTAAGTTATCATCACATGCATTTCATCCTAATGACATTGTGTAGTAATGACATTTTTTCAGTACATAATAAAAAAAAAAAATAATTGCAGTTTAATTTGCAATATTTTCTCTCCTCTTAAAAGTTTCCCTTTTGAATGTATTTTATCACTGTGTGTATTGGGTTTTGGTGGGTGTGCGTTGATTTAATCACGTAAAGAAAAAAATAAAATGAAATATGAAAAAAATTATTTAAAATAATAGGTACAGACTATTACATTAATAAGGTAAGTGTTTATATTGCACTGATTGCACTTACTTTTCAATTATTAAGTTAGCGCTTGTGACCAAACATGTGAGGTAAGACCAGACCTTTAATGACGATCTATGGGCTAGTAGGCTAACCTAATTTGTATGTTTTGTGATGGTGGGGGAAACTGGAGGGCCGAGGGAAACGAAGTACAGAGAGTAGTAACTTATTAGAGAAAAGCCTGTTATAGCCGGCATTTGAACATTCTTGCTATGAGGCAATAGTGCTAATCAGGAGTCTTCCACGCCACCACGTATGGTGAGGAACACAATCAAGCCACCATGCAAACAAGACCTATGAGAATCAAATACTACCTCACAGACCAAAGGTACAAGTGCAAATACAAACAAGAAGTGCAGAGCTTTGGAGATGAAAAAAGGATTATTAACAGGAGATAGGAACAGAGGAGGTAGGACCAAGTAGGAAGAGAAAGATAAGTGCTCTCAGAGCGGGTGCCCTGGGAAGAGCTGAGTCTTCAAGAGCTTTGTGAAAAAGAAGAGGGTTGCCTGCGCCGTGATAGAGTTTGGGAGGCCATTCCACCATTGGGGAACAACGTCTAGAAATAATCTGGATGGAAAGACATCTTTGCTAAATGACACCCATGTGTGGGTTGCAGCAGATGAGCAGTGTGCTTCAACAAGAGTGTTCAAGGAGAAAAATCTATCCTGTAGGTCAGCAAAAGTGATTTCAACTTAATGTGGGCGCTATTTATTTTTGAATTATTAGGCTCCAGCTGCAGTATCACCTGCAGCGTGGGTGGAGTATCCTAAAAGAGGTGGGACGGATTGTACAACACAGAGAACGGTTTACTGAGCATCTTTCTGGCATGCCAGGATAGAGCTGGTTCTCCTTATCCAACTTCTTCCTGTCCCTGGTAGAGATGATGGCTGCTCCACAGAGCACCCCGAAGGAGATTAGTTATACCTGCGTACATCTTGAGTCAATTTCCGTTTGTACTTGACAGATGACCCGAGATTTCATGTGTCTGACCATAAAAGCGTGTTAAATCAATCTGCCCGCGGCTGATTTATTTCAGACTCTAGATTTAGGCACCTTTTGAACTACAGACAGGCTGAGTATAGTTTCAAGCACTTGACTGTCAGACTGATTTATTTTCCAACAATCTATTTATTCATTTATTCCTGCGTCCAACCTTGCATCAAGCCAGCTATTCATTGATTTTCTTTCTGTTGCTGCCTTGGGTCATAGGTTGGGTGGAGCCTATTAGTATAGGTATTTTTTCCTGTTCAAGCACCATATATTTAATATCTGTGTCTATACATTCCATTTGCAAGTGCACGTCATAGATAGATAGATAGATAGATAGATAGATGGATAGATGGATAGATGGATAGATGGATAGATAGATAGATGGATAGATAGATAGATAGATGGATAGATGGATAGATGGATAGATGGATAGATAGATGGATAGATAGATAGATAGAACCAGCTAACTGGTTCTGCTCAAGGTTTTTTGCCTGTTAAAGGCAAGTTTTTTTTCGTGCCACTGAAGTTTTGCCCGTGTTCCTCCCTCTCTTTTTTCCTTTTTTTTTAGAATTTGTGAAGGGTCTTCAGAGAAGATTGTTTTGAACTGGCGCTTTCAGTAAACTCGAATTGAACCGAACGGACGGGAAAGGTGAGGGATCTGTCAAATGAATAACTGAATGGGAAAGGATTCCGTGTGCCCCAGGTCAGGAAGAGATGGACGATGGACCCCCCCCCCCCCCCTTTCCACCCCACCCGCACTCTTTCTGCGCGCACACGCGTTCCGGCTTTAAAAAGGCGCTCGCCAGCATCGCTGTCGGGCACCTGTTGCGCGCTTCCTTCAGACCTAGAAGACGCACGGGAGAGTTCCACGGGACTGTAACGGAAGAGGGGGGAAAAAAAACAGGTCCAACCAGATAAGATGAGTAGGGTTTGCGCGTCCGCGGTGCTCTGGATCGTTGGCAGCCTGAACTCGGCGGGAGCGGCAGACTGGCCCCCGGTCAACGACTCCTCACCTCTGGCGGGGCGCGCGTCTCCCGGCGCGGAGCAGCTGCGGAACGTTTCGGCGCAGCGGGAGAATCGCTCCTCCGGGTTCTTCTTTCTGGACTTTGACGACGGAATGCTGGAGGACTGGCGCTCTCTGGCCAGCCAGAAGCGCGAAAGCAGGGTGGCGCAGGACGGGGGCGTCAAGGCGCTGCTGGTGGCCGCTTACTCGCTCATCATCGTGGTCTCTCTGTTTGGGAACACCCTGGTGTGCCACGTGGTGGTGAAGAACAAGCGCGCCCAGTCCGCCACCAGTCTGTTCATTATGTAACCTGGCGGTGGCCGATATCTTCATCACTGTGCTGAACACCCCGTTCACCCTGGTACGATCACCTCTCACCTGTTGGTGCGTTTGCGCGTGCATGTGCATTTAGTCAAGACCCCCCCCCCCCACACCCCGGGGTGCGACGCTGTAATAGTTTTAGAAGTTAAAAAGCACGACGTTGGACGGAAAAGCCCTCTGCAAACTAATGAGGCGATTTCAATTTAGAATTACTGAAGGAGAGAGCTAAACACACGCAGGAAAAAAAAAAAAAGTCTTGCGTGATGTGCCTACAAAACTCTTTTCCTTTGTTAATCTTGGATGTGCCTACCTCTCATATTTTTCCCTTTTTTGTGTTTGTGTGCGTTGTAACATTTTTTTCCCCCCCAGAATGTTACCAAGTGGCAGAATGCTGAAACCATAGATTAGAATGTTTAGATTGCAGATCTTATTTCGATGCTTGACTCTGTGTGTGTGTGTGTGTCCTCTTAGGTCCGGTTTGTGAACAGTACCTGGGTGTTTGGAAGGGTCATGTGTCACATCAGCCGCTTTGTGCAGTACTGCTCCCTGCATGTCTCCACTCTGACGCTCACGGCCATCTCGCTGGACAGACGACAGGTTTGTGATGAGATGGCGCTCCCTTCTGCAGACAGAGCCACAGTGTCATTCGTGTCTGTGTTGGTTCTCAGTCATCCAGGTCATAGTTATCCGAGAAGAGATTTCGTGTTCATCTGGACTTTTCAATTTTCTTTTTGGAAAACCTTTCGCCTTCTATCCAAAAGGCTTCATCAGCTAACGACCTCCGAGACATCCATTCAGACCACCGGCATGCTAATGTAAAGACTCTCAGTTGACATTAGCATGCCAATGGTCCAAAAGGGCTATATCTTCAAGCTCTGCACCTAACCTGATCAGAACTGATGAAGACTTTTGGATAGAAGGCGAAACGTTTTCCAAAAAGAAAATTGAAAAGCCCAGATGAACGCAAAATCTTTCCTCGGAACACAGTGGATGGAGCAATGCTGAACATATAACAAGAATAAATTCATGAATACTTTGACCTTATCTAGGACTAAAGAGCAAAACCTCTGCAAAAAGCGCCTAAAAGCAATTTTTTTTTTTTTTAAGATACCCAATACATAAAACACCATTTTTTTTTTGGTAAATATGTAATGTACCATCAAAAGGTCGTGTTACAGTGCACATAAGATGTTTTTTCTTATTTTTCCTTGATCATTAAAATCCGAATTAAACGTTTAAAAAAATAATCTGGAAAGGTGGCGTAAAAAAAACCCAAAACAAAACAAAAATCTCTCTGCAACTTAAATAATCAAGAAGAAAAAAAAATCTTCAAACCAAACGTTTATCTGCCAGATTTTATTTATCATTGTTTTTTGACTTCACATGACCTTTTCTCCAACAGATGGCTTCGGCTCTATCGTGATGCATTACATCTATGATATTCATTTATTTATAATGAACCTATAATAAACATCCTGTTGCGTGAAGATCTGATTTGACAATTCAAATTCCAGTGCAGTTGTTTCTGAGCAGAAGGTTGAGAAGCGTGTTTTTCTAACTGCTGCATGGGGCACAGTATGTTGTTGACAACTGCTTTCTAAACACACTAAGGATCTGGATTTAGACAGCGTGGGATTTGTCTTTTGTCAGTTCTAGTACATGATGCACAATTTTCTACTGATGTGTTCGGCCAATTTACATTCAGTTGAAATGCAAAAAGCTTGGCTGGCAGAGAATGTCAGGCAATTAGCCTGGAGCGACACCCTCAGCTACAAGCATTTCATTATATATCTGTACATTAACTAATGTCTTCGTAGCTGTATTTGCCACTGTACAGCTGGAAAACATCGATGAGAGCACCCCGTGATAGTCAGTGCTTTTTCTATGTTATCACGATCGAGAATTCCAAGTGTTCAGAGAAAGCGTTTGCCAGGGCTCAACAACATTAGGCCTTTTTGAAATCAACCGAAAAGGTGCAGCTTCTCAACATGTTGCACTCTTCTCACCATCACCAGCTTCTTTGCTAATCATTATGTCTTCAAAACCTTCTGTTAGTGTCAAGCATATTTTCCGTCTCTAAATCGTATAAACCTAAATGCTTATTGGGTTCAGGATGTGTGGGAGGGTTTGATTTGCAGAGTTCAACACTCTGAATCAATTCATAAGTATCAGGCAGCACTTCTTGGGCAAAATGGACTAAAAAAGTGATTTATCAGACTTTAAAGATTTATTCATAAAATCACTCAAATATTGATTGAATATTTAGGACTTTTTGAAATGCAATCCTCTTATAGGGTTAAAATGCAGGTATGACGTACAAATAAAGCGAGTCAGTCTGGTAGATTAAGAAAACACTCCAAGGACATTTACCAACAAATGAATATTTTTTTAATTAGTAAGTAAACAAACAGAAAAGCCACTGAAGCGAAACTGAAATGGAATGTTACGCTTTGTTTGGTGCCAGGGAAAAATGGCAGATGCCTTGAGAGAGCCGGCTAAGGCTAACTCAGAGTGTAATTAAAGCATGGTGAGTTGAAATGAAAGCATGATTTAAAACATAAAAGTGATGGTAAGGAACAAATGATCTAAACTTGGCCAGTTGTCTCAGGTGGAAGAAAGTGGACTTCAAAACTGAACTAATTAGAGCATCAAATTTAAGATTATCTACAGCCAGGTTTTTGTTTTTTTTTACTCAAACTACACATAACATCTATTCAACACGAATATAACTGTATTTTCTTTCCATTGTAATTGCCATGTGTATATTGTACACGTATGCATAGGTAGAAAGAGAGAAGCTTGCACAATATTTTTAAAAGAAATTCCCTTGTAACTGCTGCACAAGCAAGCAGTTGGAACAATGATGTATTTTTTACAAGCAACACATAACAAAAACGAAAACACCTAAGAACAGAAAACGTCATTAATTCTTTTGAATGCACCAAAGCTGATTTGTTGTGAATTGATACAATACAATACAATACAATACAATACACAATTAAAAGAGCATACTTAGCGGACTCACCGATGGGGTTAAAATATGCTCATGGATACTAAACCTGGTCACTTTAAACACCCTCGTAGCCTTACCTAATAAATACATACTAGATTGAACTTGGTGGTTGCTGGCTAGTTTTATTTTATTTTATTTTATTTTTTACTGATTACCGAATACAAATACACTCAAAGATCCTTTGATGGACTCCCTAATAATTCCCTTAATTAAACATAATCATTAGCGCTTATGTGAAAAGGGTGGTGATAAATACTGCTTGATTACAGAGCAGTGGCTGTATTCTTTCTCCGTGAATTATGGGATAATTTGAATGCTTTTAAGATTTCTATTAAGATCGTGTACTAGTTTTGTACTAGTACTAGGTGTACTAGGTCAGGTTTCGAATTCAAAATAGCCTAGATGGAAAATTGGTTTGAAAACTATATTTTTTAGCCTTCTTTGCATCCTTTCATACTTTCATGTCACTGTCATTCATTTATTCATTTCATTTCATTCTTTTGTCAGTAAATGCCATGCAGCCACTCGGTTGAAAAGAAATCATTTTCTCATCCATCACACACACAAACACACACACACATAAAACACAACCTAAACAACAACAACAACAAAAAAAATCCACACCATACATCCACCATCACACATTTCATGTGCAATGGTGCACAATCTGTGTGCGATGGCTGTGCTTTTGGGGTTGGGGGTGAGGATTCTAATGGTCTAATGATTTTAACAGCATTACGTGTGATATCTGGATGAGTCTGTTCTTGTTGGAAGCTAGCAGCATAGTGTAGAATCAGACAGAGCAGTGAAGAAGGATAGGCTGGACAATGCTTCCATAAAGTATCGATGGGGGGAGTGGGGTGCGTTGGGGTTCCAACTGAAAGTGCTACACTTAACTAGCCTCTCCACTCAAATGACACCTATTATCACAAAAAGAAAGAAAAAGAAATCAAATAACAATTACAAAATCAATTTTTGTTGCTTAGCTGATTGTTGACACAGTAAAAGCGATCGTTCCCAGGATTTCCTACAGGTTTGCTTAGCGTCGCAGGTTTATTCAAACTCAAGTTTCTGATGGATTAATTCCTTGTTCTTTTGGCACCGGCTCTTATTAAGATGTTTTTATGCTTACAGGTGATTTTACACCCTTTAAGACCTCGCATGTCTCTGTCACAAGGTGGTATTTGGGTTACCCTTATTTGGATCATGGCGAGCTGCTTCTCTCTCCCCCACGCAATCTACCAAAAACTCCTGACCTTCACATACAGGTATAGCTACACGGATATTCTTCATTTTGAAAATGTAAGCTCCTTAAAAGGAAAGGGGCTTGGCTTTGCTTTGTACTTTTAGATGACAGACAGATATGGGACTAATTTATGTGTTAAATTAAGAATTATCCAAAACCTATTCTCCTCTTACTAACACCAAGGACATCATTTTTCCTTTCTATTTTGCAAAAGCTTTAAAAAAATCAAAAGCTAATTTTGACTGAAAGAAAACAAAACACTAATAAAGTTTTAGGAAAGAATTGCAAAAACAATGCATTACTTTTTTCTCGGTCTGTGTATATGGTTGGATAAACGAGTAAAATAGGAAGAAAGGAGAATGACTTTATTTTATCGACTTTCCACACCTTTTATCTATTGTCTTCAATAGATATTGTTACATGAATGACTCAAGGCTGACAAACAATGTGTGTTATTGCTGCATTCGTCTAAACTGCTTTTCATTTTTGCTTTTTCTTCAATAAGAGACACCATAGAAAGAAAAGCTGATTTGATACTTTAGGTATTTTTGCAATCTCCCTAAATCACAATGCTTTTGTATTTACAGGCAATGAAGAAGTTTTGTTTCAAATTTTCCTTGTTAAAAGTGAACTTATTCCATTTTCCTTTTTAATTTTGTCCACATCAGTAAGGAAAAGGAGCGCACGCTGTGTGTCCCAGATTTTCCAGAACCATCAGATGTCTACTGGCAGTACATTGACCTTCTGACCTTCGTACTGCTTTACATGGTCCCCCTCCTCATTATCACTGCTTCGTACACGACAGTGGCCTGCCGGCTGTGGCGTCACAACGCCATTGGTGACACAACAACAGCTCAGCACGCAGCCCAGAGGAAAAAGCGAAGACGAACATTGACCATGTTGCTCTTGGTCGTCGGGGTTTTCGCTGTCTGCTGGTTCCCGCTCAACTGCTATGTGGTCCTGCTGTCCAGCCACACCATCCCGTCCTCTAACGCTCTCTATTTCTGTTTCCACTGGCTGGCTATGAGCTCTACTTGCTACAACCCATTTATCTACTGCTGCCTGAATCCAGCCTTCCGTCAGGAGCTGAGGCTGCTCTTCAACATGTGTGGGAGGAAGCGGAACGCTGTGATCGGACCGGAGCTGGAGCTCTGCCCCGTGGCTGCTCGCAGTCCGTGCCACAGGGTCGCCTGGCCTGACAACCGTGAAAGCTCAAGGCCACGGAATGCTTTATGCCATTCGGGTAACTCATCCTCACAGCAGAGTCACACCTCTTCCAACAAGTCTCATCACAAGAAGGACACGCACGTGCTCTTCACGGCTAGGCAGATCCTCACAGGCAGGACTGACATCCTCACAGTGGAGCCCATCGTTGCTGTAACTTAACACAATCACTGACCTGATCAGACCAGATGTTGTTATTTGGGATTCTAAGCATGGAGGTCATATTACGCACGAGCTTTGCAGTCTGTGTTTTTCCCGCTTTTCAAACACAACAGCCTGAACATGAGGACAAGCAACATGAGACAAGCAACTTTTTAGACCCAAACAGTCACAGGTTGAACTCCGGGACGTGCACAGTCTCTGCAGAGAAATGACAACAATGCAAATATCTATGTCTATACATGCTGCCTTGTGTTGGCAAGGGGAAAATAAAGGAGTTGCTGTTGTAAAGGTGTTGTTGTCGTTGTAGAGCTATGAATAAAAAAAAAAAGTTTGCCTTCAGTGCTGGCTTGCTTGTTAATAAATGTTTTGCACCTATAAAAAGTGATAATGACAGAACAAATGTAACCCCAGTTAATACTTGGATTTTTTTTTAATACCAACACTGAAGGTATGGCATTTTCTTCATTGGGGATTTTATGTTTTTGGAAGTTGTAAAAGTGTGTGTTTGCAGGGCTACTACAACAGCAGTCTTTGCATTCAAATATTACAATAGTTGCTCTTAGTTCTACTGTAAATAAAAGTGTATCACTTTGACATTTGGTATACAAACAGTGCCATACTGTCTGCAAAATAACCTTTTCTATCGATGTTGCTTTTCTGACTAAAAACACATAAAGGACAAATAAGAGTCTTCTTAATATAATAATAAATAATAAATATTAAAAATAATTATAAAAACAGCTTTTACACTTTTTTTTCATTTTTCAAAATCTTATATGGGACTAGTGTGGCGCCGCATTTGTAAATAATAAAAAGATGTTTTTACAAAGGCTCCCTGTGTTGTTAGGTTCTGTAAAAACTGGTAAAAATTGCTTGCAATCTCTGTCAGAGGTAAGAAAGAAAATGTATTTATCCTTGTGGCTTTAGAAAGGTAGCATCTAAAATGTTACTCTAATCTGTTGTTTGAAAAATAAATGTGTTTGTGTTTCAAAAACAAATTATCTTGAATTTATCCCGATTGGTAATGTCTTTGCTTCTTTTCATTTTCCAGAATAGAAGCACTATCTAACCGTGGAGCGACTTTCACACCTCAAACAAACAAAAGAAGAAGAATATTAAAAAAAAAAACAAACAATACCTTTAGATATATGTATAGTCTTTTATTTGTGTTGGTTTTTATTCCCTAAGCCTCATAGACCAGCTCACACATATATTTCTAATTTTCATCTGAGTAATAATATTGACAAGGCCCTTTTACAAAGTGCACATGCCCAGAAAATTAACAGCAAAAACTGACAAAGTAGACATACTAAGAAATTATCTCTCCTATGTAGTTTTACCAAAGAGTCAGAACAAAGAAAAAGAGCTGGGAAAATCACCGTATCACTAATGGATGATCTGGCATCCATTAGAGATATGCCAACATTTCTGGCTCTTTCACTTAAACACTCCCCAGTCTTTTTGTAAGTGTCTAAGGATGCTACTCTCCTGGCATTTTCTGAGCAATACAATGGGACATTGGTTGATGAATTATGAATAAATGAATAATTAATGAATATGAATAAAAAAGAAAAGACACTTTAGTAGAAACTCTGATTCACAAATACTCACTGGAAACCGAAGCATGAAAAGGCCCCATTAAACTCTTTGTGATTATTACACATGTCTGACTCACATTTACATTTGTTTACTTCTTATGTACTCATAAATAGTATTATCATAGTATTATCTAATGGGTTTAACTCGATCAGAAAATCCATACCTCATTGATTATAACCTAAAGTGTGAAAAACACTTAAAGAAAATACATAAAATACATAAAACACACCTGTCAGCTCTCTGTGTAGGTTCTCAGTCATCCAGGTCATAGTTATCCGAGAATAGACTTTGTGTTCATCTGGACTTTTCAATTTTCTTGTGCTGACACCTGTCAGCACAAGAAAACAGTTGTTTTGTTGTGAGAAATTGAAGTGGAACAGAATTTGAAGTGGAGAGCAAATGAGCTACGCCTAAAAATAAATAGAGACTCTTAATAACGCTCCACCTGAGCTTGAAGACCTTCTATAACTTAAATTAGCGTGTATTATTGAACTAAATGATTAGTCTGTTTAGTCGGTCAGTTAGTCAAAAAAGCCCGTGGCCCCGAAGAGAGATGTTACAGTGTACCTAAAATAATCCACTTTTAAAAATGTAAACAACATGTAAAAATCAATTCCTTGTTTGTAAATGGATAATAACATAGTCTTACTGCAAGTGCATCTTTTATTTGCCTTATTCTATTGTCTTTAAAATATAGTACTTGTTGAGGTTCACAATGAAAAGACAGTTTATTGACACATAAAAAGGCTCTTTGTAAAGCAAAAACAGCTTCCTTCACATCATTACATCATTACACCTCATCAACCTGGCTATGTTTAACACCATAGCCAGGTTGACAGAGTCACGGCTCCTGAGCCTTCTATTCTGACAGCTTTAGCAGAGAAGACTTTATGAGTTTCTTCGCCAATAAAAACACTAACATCAGAAAAAAAATTAATCAAGGTCTCTTTACAGTCGATATGCTGCCATTGTCATTAACTTCATCTAGTCCTGATCCACGTCTGGACAGCTTTCTGCCCATAGATATGAGCTGACATTCAGCATTAATGGATCTGAACCAACCACATGTCTCCTTCTATAAAAGCTTTTCAAGGATTTCTTTCCTCTGATCAAGCCTCAGTATTAGATTAGATCAATTTATCCTTGACAAAAGGTTATGCACCTCAGGCTTTTAAAACAGTACTAGTTAAAGTCATTAATGACCTCCCCATGGCATCAGACCATGAACTTATATATATATATAGATACATATTTGAAAATTACAATAAAGCTCACTTGACTTGACTTGACATACTTGCAAGAAACCTGGGAGTAATTTTCAACCAGTGACATGTCAGTCATTTATACATCATATTAATCAGGTTTCTCTGACCACCTTTTTTTCACCTGCTGTAACATTGCCAAGATCAGGAGCATCCTGTCTCAGAGTGATGCTCGAAAAACTCGTCCATGCCTTTGTTACTTTTACACTGGACTACTAAAACTCATTACTGTCAGGATGTCCAAAATATTCCATTAATAACCTGCAGCTGTTTCAGAACCGTTCCTCCCCACCACCCCTCTCTCTCTCTCCGTATCTTTCTGCAGGTCTCCTTTCTTCAGACCCTCATGCTGTAGGGATCCCGCCCCCTGACAAACCCAGGGTCTACTGTCAGCACCTGCGTATGCTGGTCCCTTTTTTATTCAAACCTGCCTAAGATGTATTATTTTGCTCTGTTTCTAATTATATGATTGTATTATTTTTGTATTTCTATGATTCTTTGATTGCATTTGTTTCTATTTCTCTCTCTCTCTCTCTCTCTTTCTCACTTCTCATTCGCTCTTTCTCTCACTCTTATTCTCTTTGTACTGCCTCCCGCTTCGTCTCTTCCTTTACTCAGCAAGCTTTTAGCAGGATGGTCCCTTATTGTAAGCTGGGTCCTGGCCAAGGTTTTTTCCTGTTGTAAGGGAGTTTTTCTTTGCTAGTGCTTACCTGGGGTCAGGCCTAGGTAAACAAACAAACAAACAAACAAACAAACAAACAAAAAACAAACACCCTGAATTTTGGTACAGAACAGCTCAGGGTAAGTCAGCAGTAATTCTATTATGCGTCCACATTGCAATGTTGCCATTCGAACACTCCGACAGGCAGCATTTAAATTTTTGTGAAACTACTCAAAAAAAAAAAAAAAATTAAAATAAATTAAAAAAAAAATTATGCCTGAAAACCATGGAAGTGCCAATTTACACTTTGGAAATAAACAAAACATCTAAAACTGAAGTGGAAGAAATGTAAGTAGTAGTCAAAAGACAGATGGACAGATGGACAGATACAGAGACAGAAAGTTTTTTTCTAATTTTATGGTCAGCTTTACTGCGAGGACTGCAACCTGTCCAGGTGAATCCTG